>JAYKKI010000011.1:15147500-15345000 GCA_039881145.1 Druceiella hillmani | reverse complement strand
TGTTATGAAATCATTTATTATACTTTATTTTACAAATGAGCACTCGCCCCGGTGTCAAAATAAAATGAGTATCTCTCACCATCAATCTTCAAATGTCCGTGTAAATCATTATGCGACATAAGTTAACGTGATGTCTTATCTCCGTGGCGCCCAGGCCTGATGCTGTCACCGCGCCACCCGTGTCAGCCCCCGGCACCGCTGCATTAAGCCCGCAGCTACCCCGCGAGGGCATCTACTTGCGAAGTGACCCGTCACTCCGCAACGAAAACGAACAACACTAGAGTTGCTGGGGATGTGTACATGCTTCCATTGTGTCCTTGTGTATTTCTGGCGACAATCCATTGCCTTGGACCTATTTTACATCGGAAGCATCCAAGCGGTTTTATACAGGTTTTGTAACTCTTTATATCGATAGTTTCGTTCCGGGCTGTCCTGAAAGCTTTCTCTTTATGAAGAACAATGCGTTGAGCTTTCTTTGTAGTTCATCCCGTGTTGTTACTTCCGTCGTCAATGCATTACGTTGAAGTCGATTGTCAAACTGCGTGATGTGAGCGATTATGATGGATATCGCTATCTGTTCTATATTGAGATTTTTTCACTTTGTCATTAGCATCGTAAATAGTTGTGGTCTATAGGCAGCGAGATGTTCATTCTCTTTCGGTCGGGTATTTTGTTAACTGATAAGCGTAGCGGCCGCCGTTTCAACACAATCGTATCTTGCTGCAAATAGTTCCTTGAACTGCTGCTACTGTATACCAGGATATGATCTTTGAGAAAACCATTTTGATGCATTTCCTTTTAGTGCAGCACTTACACATTACTCATGCAGTACGCGATATCAGTGTACCACCCTGTAGTGATTTTTCGGCAAGGCACAGGTCCACGGTGTTACACCAGGCTCGTGGATCGACATCGGGCGCTTCAGGATTAAATTGCGTTAACGTTATAATACTTAAAGCTGTCGGTATTTTTATGGCTTCGATGAGACTCATCATGTGACGATTTTGAAGATCCGCGTATATCGCGCTACATTGCTTCATTACTGCGTACTTCACTCGTTTTTGCGCTAACTTGCTCTATAAGTAATCCCACTTCTGATAACTGAAAATGCTGCCCTTCTGAGATGTCTGCCATGTTTATAATTCAATAAAACTATTGTCTTGAACTTTATAGATTATAATTATTGAAATAGTGGATAAAATTAATATCAAATTGGTAATGAAACCGATGCGTCTGCGTGCGACCGCTATCGACCGAGGCTCTGGAATCAATGATTCCTTGCTTTCTCGTTATGATTCTCGTCGTCGCCTCAGCCGTATATTATATATATATATATATATATATATATATATATATATATATATATATATGTATGTGTGTGTGTATTATAATCGCGAACTACTTATTGCGTCTTTTCATAATCTAACTCTGTAGTGCCCACCACTTAGGCATTGTAATAGATTTTAATGCGTATATTGTTACATTTCACCTGTATATATTAATTGGTTGACTTGAAAATTTTATTTTACACAAATTGTTGGTATACATTTTTAAAAAATTCTTGCTTACATAGCGCGTCCTTTCGTTGTGCAAATCGTCTAGCACATTGAATATTCCGGTATATATTTCAATAATTGACGCTCTTTTTCTACTTCCTTAACCTACTCCTTTATTGCTCCTGTATATTAACTCGTATATATAATACTTATACATTAACTCCAGTATATTAACTCGTATATATAATACTGAATATTCCAATATATATTTCATTACTTGACGCTCTTTTTCTACTTCCTTAACCTACTCCTTTATTGCTCCTGTATTACTCTTGTACTTTCTTCTTGTACTCGTATATATAATACTGAATATTCCGATATATATTTCATTAATTGACACTCTTTTTCTACTTCCTTAACCTATCTATTTATTGCTCCTGTATATTAACTCGTATAAATAATATAGCTTACTTGGATAAAATTACTTCCATCCACTTTACTGGTACTGAGTACTGCTTTTGTATTTATTTAATGCATTGGTTTATCAACTTACTTCCACATACGTTTGCAATTATAATTGTATCAAGTAGATATTTTATGAGAATTCGAATATTGAATTCTCGTTTTGTTAAAGTTATTATTTCCAATTAAACCTGAATTTTCCGGGAAAATTTAGGTACTAAGCACTTAAACTTAGACATATCGTTCATGGATTTAAGGTAAAAAATATATTCTTATTCCGATCTCTGATAATTGTCTGCATTTTTTAAATTAATATTTTACATACCTATGTTCTCATAAAAATAAGCAGATCCTATGGCTTTGATCTCCATTTCTACCTTCATTTCTTTTCACTATCTCGATATTAAACATGCCTCATATCGATACTGTTATTATTTTATTATATCGAAGATATATAAAATATAAGTCACAAGTTCATATATATATGAACTTAAGTTCATATATATATGATCTTAAGTTCTTATATCTATGAACTTATGTAAGTTTGAGGTAAATAAGCTACACAAATTTTAAAAAAATTGGGAGTGTCTGTGTCAACCGAGAAGTAAGTGAGTTGGTTTACATTGGTACTTGTTATTTTTCTATACTTACCAAAGAATATTTCTTGACTGACTGGTTCATCAACGCAGGTTCTAAATGCACGCAGTTTAGGGTAGCTAGAGATTTGGAATTTAGGAAGGTTGTTCTTTTTGTTGTGTCATGGCATCCTGGCGTTCCCGGGCATAGATGCTTTGCAAAATTTCTTTACCTTATCCAAAAGCAGCCATCAACCAGATGTGAAACCAGTAAATAAAAAAAAACAATTAAAAACATTATTGGAGAAAATTAATAGTGATTATCGGAGAAAGTTTAATCCTTTAAATAGGTACGTAGTAGTATGACCAGGTAAATTGGCTAAATTTTCAATTGACTTTTAAGGGACTTAGTTTTTTCGACAAATTAGTAAATATTGAAGAAAAACAGTTAAGTTTACCTAAAAATAAAACATATAAGTTTATACAGGTAAACGAGGTGTAGCTCACACCCATAAAAAAATGAATCTAAAATGGGTGCCGTAATCATATCTTCACGCTCACATATTATTCCCGTCTTTACTCACACACATGCGTCAGTACGCATTTATAAAAATACATCAGAATATAACTAGGGTGACCTTTGCAAATAGTTACATACAATAAAATTAAATGCTATTGAAATAAAAATATTTATAAACTTTTGTAGATCTGTCAATTGAAATAAAAGCAGTCATATTAGATTATTTTCCTTACTGGCGTAAGTTATAGCCGTTTACTTTCATAAGAACAAAGAAGTAATTACTTTGGTGAATAATGGAGGTTTAACTTTCTTTAACTTTATGAGTATTTGAATATTTCAATATTTATTTTGTATTAAAGAAACCAGTTAGAAAAGTGACAGTAATATCAGATATAGTAATGAATAAGTTCGTTGTCCATGTTAATCTTGTATTATTCTTATGGCAATTGTAAGACACACAACAGTTGACAAATCAATTATTAATCAGTTAATAATCCATTAAAATTTTTACAAACCTTACATTTAACGTAATCTTTCAAATGTATGTAGGAAAAAACATAAAAATACAAACAAAACAATATCCTCACAAAACTAAATATTATATTGGCTTTTGCAATAAAATTTGACTTAATCATAGATATAAATGTAACCAACTTGGATTGGCTTTCTTTAGAAATCTTTAGCTGTCGACATAGAAATAAATTGAAAACACTTCATAAGGCTAATTAAAGACCGAAAAACGAGCTGAAATACCATAAATATTTTTTCACCTCTCCAAAATTCATGGACTTTATTTTTTTGTAAGTATTTTGTACGAAAACTTTAATTTTCAGGCAGTCTTTATTATTTAGCAACTCGGAGTAGTTCTCTTTCAGTTTCACATTAAAATCTTTTGGGTTGATGGTTTTTTATGTGAAATTTGAAAAAAATTGCGACAACATTTTTGGTCTGCTGTCCAATGTACCAATGTCCTTTTTTCCGTTTCTTTATTTTAATTTCTACATTTGACCGCGATATCATTTAGTGATAAGACTGAGAAGGATTACACTGTAAACTCGTTGGATCAGGTTGAAGTGAGTCGTTTTCGTAAGGTATTTGATGAACGCAAATACAATTTTCTATTTAAGTGGGCTCGAGATCAGATTTTAGAATCTGATCATTTTCAAGCGTCCCTTCATCTAATTCCTCGTTTAAATCTTAATCCGTCACGTCTAGAGTTTCTATTTTATGTGCATCGTCTTTCCCATCTTGAAGTTTTGTAATCTTAGTACTTTGGTATATGTCATTTGGAAACCTATAAGAATTTTTATGTACTTCATTGGTACGACCCATAAACGTAGATAATTGCTCCACATCATTTTCAAACATACTGAAAATATACGACAATGTGGCCAAATGTTTTCTAAGCCTTGTAGAAGAAATAGCTTTTTGATTTTTTGCCTATGATAATCTTTCTAGTACTTTGTAGCCATATTTAGAGTTTTCAAAAACAGGATTACCGAATAAAAAGTAATTTGATATAGAAACACATTGGTTTCTTGTGGACTACAATCATTTAATGTCTTCTGAACCTGTAAATTAAATAAAATCGATACCCTTTTAATTTTTTTAACAGCACCCGTTCGGAGACAATAAGTGATTGATCAAAATCTTTATACTTTTCAACAATAATATTTTCACTTTCTAAGTAGTCATGTAATTTAATTTTCTGAAGTTCTCCTGGCTTTTGTCACTTTAATAATAATAAAACTATACTAATTCATTTTTATGACATAAGTAAACTAGCTGACAAGCCACCTAGTGGTAAGCGGCCATCGTCGCCAATTGTAGTGATGAACTTGAGCATCCTAATTGATGACACGCAAAAGCATCACCAACATGTTTCTTACTTAGATGTTCAGTCTCTGTGTCAGTCATGGCTCTGCCTAGAAATATTTAAATGCTTAAATTATTTTACTAACCAGATATTGCTATTGCACCTACCGTACTTTTACGTTTGTTAAACCTGGTAATTATGGGAATTTCACTCTGTTGTTTCAATTCTTAGTAGTTACTTTTTCGAAGACATGTAAAAAGTCTTCCTTTTTGAGTACTGGTTATCAAATAAGTAGATACAAACTACAAGCACAACAACGAACTATAGGAAATGACACAGCCTTACATCACATTTAGAAGTATTGTATTTCGAATCAACCTCAGAAATATCGGGGTCTTGAACCACATATTTCCTTGCATAAAAACACACCTGTTAATATCCGGGTCATTTTCTTCTCCCTTTGCCTTTTTCGTTACTTTTTTTCTTTTTTCTCGTGTAAGTTTCTCTTTTCCTTTTCTTGCTTCTTCATTTTCTTGCCACAAAGATTGCAAGAGTTGTTGAATGGAGTGCAATTTTCATGCAGCTAATCTTCTATTTTTCTCAGTCTCGTAGTAATTTTTGCCACATTCCACGCAACCATATATGTTATCTTCAGGACCGGAATTTTCACTGGTTAATTCTATCATATCTTCTTCCTCAGAACTTGAATCTAATTTCATTTTTGTTTTTTAATGTTAAGTTTTTTTTTCATATTCTTGTTATTTTTACTTTCCTTTTCCCTTTTTCAACTAATATAATCCGGAGATGTGAGGACATTTTCCACTTGCTTGGACCGTTTCTGAACTGGAAAATGTGAGTCAGATATTTTGAAGCCGTGTCTTTTTGCGGTGTATTTTTGTGAACATCGTTATTAGATCTTGATATTGAAGGCACTGTTGGTGGTAGTTCTTCATGAACCCGTTTAGGTGTAGGATTCTCGAGCATTATTGAAACCTCTTCAATAACTCCGCTGGTTTTAAGGTAATCAGATATGTACACATAAATCTGGAAAATATAATGTTGAATCTAAAATTAATTATGTTATCGACAGGTTATTGTATTCAACGAAAAAACAGTAATAAATTTTAAAAATATTAACACTACAACAACAAATATCAACGTACTAAAAATCTGAGGTGAATTGAAACTGTGAAGTTATAAAATACTTGCTTTTTAATTGTTTTCAATCAAACAACGTATACAGCAACATTCGGGTAGCAGTCGCTCACTAGTCTTAGTTCACGACATCTAGAGCATAAACAGTGAATTTTTTCGATTGGTATTCCCTTATTATTTTAGAACCGTGCTTTCATTGGAATTAGTAAAATTCTCAGTTTGTTAGATAAAAATACCGATTTGTGCTTATGAATTTTGTGGGACAATTTGTGAAAAAAATTAAAATTTGACTTTTATTTTTCGCCAATTGCTGGCTAATCTGTTATTGATTATGTGCAATGCGAGTCCGTATGATTATCTGTCTGCCTGTGGCACAAACACGAAATCTAACAATTGTATTGAAGTGGCCATATATAATTATACGTAGGACTAACAAATCTGGATTAAACCGAACGCACAGCCAGGAAAATTATTTGCGACATTCATCATTTTTGTTCACAGGGGTCCCACTACTTGTCCAAAGACATATAGATTCAGGACATTGATTAAATTACGCGAAAGGAAACACTACTTTTAAATTTAAACGACGTCAATAGATTTCTACTTGAAGCAATGTCATTTAATAAGCCCCACGGCATGGCTTAACAAACGTTATTAAAGTTGATGTATGATGAAATAGATAGATTTATGATGAATATGTTCTGCGAATATGTTCTGTAATAGATATGATATGCTGTGTAATATTATTTCTCAGTGATGTCAGCAAAAAGCCGGCTCGCTCGCTCGTTGGCGCTAGCATTCCAATATCTTTGGATATCGGTGTCGCGAGGCGTAGTATCATCACCCACACATATACATCAAAATTGTTACTACCCCACCATTTTTAAGGTCTTTCTCCCTAATGTGTGGATTATTAGGTTACTTTATGGTTGTGGGGGTAGTGTCCAAAATAATTTGATGTATTTAATTATGTATTAACATACAATAATATATACAATCGTTACATATGGAAGACTTATTGTTACAAGATCAATATTTCAAAACAGCCGGGAATCGAACCCTGATCCCCGCAGTGTGCCGCCACCTAAAAAGCCCCATGCCTTGTAATGAATTAACTTACCACAACAACAATAATATGAATATATTGGTATATCCCTGAATATGACAAAATTTATTCAGTTATGTATTTCTAATTTTAAATTCTAAAAAATATTTTATTGGTTACTCAAAAATTAATTTGTGATTATTTGGTAATAATTTAATTTTCTGTAAAACTTAATATTTAAATTAAACTACTATTTCTATCGCAATTTTTGGTATTATTTGATTATATCTTTTTTTTATATAAGAGTAAACTTATAAACTGTTCGGAATACTTTATCTTACTTATCTTAATTTTTCTTAAATATAAAATATATCCTATATAATGTGAGTTACGTATGCATACAGTGTAAATGGGCACAATAATAAAAAAAAATATTTTTTAATCACAAATACCAAATAAATCCACATTAAATTACTACGTGGAAGAAAAAGTTTACAATACCTGAATTGTCAAATCTGATTATTTACAAATATTCTCTTATCAAATTGAATGGAGTATAGATAAGAAAATCATATCATTGAAAAGATTAAGAGAAGGTCGTTTATATTAATTAACATAAATCATAAGAACAAAGAAAAACTGATAAAAGGTTCATGAATATTATGTCATTATCGAGTCTTCATTGTTCTGTCTCTTAGAGACAATTTAACACATTCGAGATGAGAGACGCGCAGTGTGGATCATGGAAAGTCTGATCTATATAATCAATGATCCACCGTATGGATCATGTACTCGTACAAAAATCGATATGCGTTTATGACTCTCATCGATCAATAGATATTAGTATAGTTTCTAATAGCCAATGACCCACCATTTATTTAGGCCATAAAATGTTAGGAATTACCTTAACGACCTATTTGTTATTTTCTTATATTTTTCGGCTTTTCATTATAGTAGCATGAACTTTACCAACTACAGAAGTTTGTTTTATTCAATCTGTCAGGAGTTACTTTTACACGGCTCATTATAGAGTAAGATTAGTGACATGGAGTGGATGCTAGAACAAATAGTTTACTCTTTATACTATGTGTTGGACCATCTAACTCTCTTATCACACATCATTGAACTATTGTTGTAGTACTCAATGCTAATTTCCACGATTGCACGACATGCACTTATGAAAATACGATGTGAACTCTTTTAAATACCGGAAAACCAATATTTCTCATATTTCATTCTGTATGCAAAATTTATTTTAATTTTAGAAAAGGTAGTTTAATAAGTTATCCTAAATGGAGAATAAATTTGTAAAAGCTAACGAAGTTGTTCATTACAAATAGAGGGAAGTATATCGTGACAGAGTTTTATGATTCCATATTATTTAGAAAAAATGGAGTCGATTTAAACCAATGTAATGAAAATTTGATGCTACCGGTCATTTTGTTATTTACTTTGGTAAAAATAGCAACACAGCCACTTTTATGGTATTTTCTCTAATTATGTAGAACAAGACTGTCCAACATATGCCCTACAAGCGGCCCGCGTGAGGACATTTTTAAAAAATAATCCTAAAAATCGGAAATATACACAAGCGAGTCATTCCTACACCCATGTTGAAATAAAATAATATAAATAGGTTATGTTATGTGACACCACTTGCGATGGATACAAGACCGCAGTTACTGGAACATTCTCCATGAACCGTTCTCAACCTGAACCGCTCGAACATTCGAGAGCGGCCATGCGCGTGTAAATAGTATAACAAGGTTGAGTCGACTAATATTCTCAGTGTGGAATACAGACTCATTGAGAAAACAACAATTACGTGTAGATGTAAGCTGTAAATCAATGGTTTATTTGTTTATTGTTGTAGTTATTTTGTTCTGGTGGGCAGTAGGTAGGAACTCAATTTAAGTTGTTTCAAGTGAAATGTGTTTTTGGCAGAAAATAAAAGTAACTAACGAACATCGAATTTATAATAAACATTGAGAATCGGACTATTTAATCACAAACAACAATAATAATACACTTCAGTGCATTATTGGAAACGAACGAACATCGAATTTATAATAAACATTGAGAATCAGACTATTTAATCACAAACAACAATAATACACTTCAGTGCATTATTGGAAACGAACGAACATCGAATTTATAATAAACATTGAGAATCGGACTATTTAATCACAAACAACAATAATACACTTCAATACATTATTGATAACGAATGAACATCAAATTTATAATAAACATTGAAAATCGGACTATTTAATCACAAACAACAATAATACACTTCAGTGCATTATTGGAAACGAACGAACATCGAATTTATAATAAACATTGAGACTCGGACTATTTAATCACAAACAACAATAATAATACACTTCAGTGCAATATTAGTAACGAACGAACATCGAATTTATAATAAACATTGAGAATCAGACTATTTAATTACAAAAATCAATAATACACTTCAGTGCATTATTGGTAACGAACGAACATCGAATTTATAATAAACATTGAGAATCAGACTATTTAATCACAAACAACAATAATACACTTCAGTGCGTTATTGGTAACGAACGAACATCGAATTTGTAATAAACATTGAGAATCAGACTATTTAATCATAAACAACAATAATACACTTCAGTGCATTATTGGTAACGAACGAACATCGAATTTATAATAAACATTGAGAATCAGACTATTTAATCGCAAACAACAATAATACACTTTAGCGCATTACTGGTAACGAACATCGAATTTATAATAAACATTGAGAATCAGACTATTTAATCACAAACAACAATAATACACTTCAGTGCATTAACGAACGAACATCGAATTTATAATAAACATTGAGAATCAGACTATTTAATCACAAGCAACAATAATACACTTCGGTGCATTAACGAACGAACATCGAATTTATAATAAGTATTGAGAATCAGACTATTTAATCACAAACAACAATAATACTTCTCAGTGCGTTATTGGTAACGAATGAATATCGAATTTATAATAAACATTGAGAATCAGACTATTTAATCACAAACAACAATAATACACTTCAATAATATGGTTTAGAAATAAGATTAAACTTTTGAAGTTTTAACTCACTTCAGAAAACATGAATAAAGAACATTTAGAAAAAATGAAGGATGAGAAAAAATGAGAGTTTCATATTTTATTCATGTAAAATACATTGACACAATTGCGAAAGAAATCGAAAAACGGTGTTTAAAAAACGAAGGAGAAATTTCCGTTCTTACTCAGCCATTTAATATTTATATTGAGAACGCAAGCAGAGCAGACCTTTAAACAGGATTGTATGATTTGCAGTCAGATCATTTTTACCAGGAAGGAACCAAAATAAGAATGGACTTTTTAAGCTACTCCCAGGAGAACGTTACACCAACTTGCGAAACTTCGACTTTATAATGGTCTCAATACTGGGAAGCACATATTTATGCGAAAGCAGCTTTCCTAATATGAAATTTATAAAGTCAAAGTCTCCCTGTCTGATAAGTCCTCACCAATAAACTCATTCATACATACATACACAACCCTGTACATACGTAGAATAATCATATACATGTATTGGTTAATTGATACAGCTACATATAATTTTTTATATCTCCTGAAATTATGAGACAAAAATTATCTGTAATTTTGAAGTGAAAACTTATTTAGAATCGTTATGATTTGAAAATCGATGAAAGGAAAAAGCGACGAAACGAAAAAGCGACAGTATAGCATCGTTGTGATTTGAAAGTCGATAAAACGAATTGTATTCGGAGTCGATGAAATGAATTGTGTCCGGAGAGGGAGGGCGGGAGGGGGAGAAGGAGGGGGAAGGGAAGGGGAGGGAGAATTATAAAAACTTTTCTAATTAATTTAGTTTTTATCGAAATTAAAAATTGATATTAAACTTAAACATTAAAATTTAAATTTTTTGAAGGTTTCACTTCTACCACGTGTGAATTGCACACATGATTTTTTTTTATTCAGATCTTTATTATAATGAAATAATTTATATTTCACTGACAAAATATGTTTTATTTTCATAATTTTCTCAATAATATCATAACTGATTTTCATAAAGGTTCTCCAAGAAAATACAAATTTAGGAAGACACTGAATTAACAGAATAAGTGATTTTCCTTACTGCGAAATAATATTCGTATAATTTAATACTCAAGCCGAACAAGGGTTTCATTGCATCGTGTTGTATCACTTTGATGACGCTGCACTGTATATGGTCTACTTGCAATGCAGAACACTTAACCCTTGCATTAATATTGAAATATTGTATCTTGAGAATGTGAAACGAAGAAAAATTTCTTATTATTATTGACTTACTCTCTATTAGGGAGTGCATAAAAGCTTACTATTGTTATTTGGTATAACAATTTAACAACATCTTAATACTAATTAAAAATTTATTAAATTTCGTAGAACAATTTAACAACACCTGAATACTAACTAAAATTAATTACCTTCATATTAAATTAATTAACTTGCACATTACATCAGTTTTGATTTCAATTTCCGAATTTGCATCAAAATCACATATTCTTGTGAAGATGTAAACAATTTCTCATATATTTAAAAAAGTTCCTGATAATTTTCAGAAATGATTTGAGAAAATCTGGCCCTTGCTCACTTTTGAAAAACAAACATACAACTAACCAAACATAATATCTGGCATACCTCATCAGATCACATTTCCAAAATTCATTTCAAAAGATGGAACCTCTCCTAATCTCATTATACTCTTACTGTTTACCCCAGGTATCTACTTTACTCTGGTCTATATATTTAAAAAATTTTTCGTCTTGAGGCTCACACTTCGTTGCTTCGTTCATTAACAACAAATATTAATGTTTATATTGATACACTGATTAGTAAAAGTCAACATTCCCAAACTTCCCAATATTTTTTTATATATATTTTTTGAGAAAAATAAAAATAATCAAACAAATAAATACTTTTGTTATATCTATTACAAATCACTGATAAATTTGCATATGAAGTATTTTGTAATGCGGCCGTCACAACTGCAATTTTATTTATAGCGGCCCTTGAGTCGCTCGATGTTGGACAGCCCTAATGTAGAATACAAGTGAGCGTGGAATGACAACGTTTCGGGTGACAGCTCTGCCAGCGGACGATGTCGCATTATTGTTTATAAACAATAGATATTTGACACTGCATGTTGCGCAAGTTGAGCTATAACACGCCAGTTAGTAAGGTTTAAAAATATCACATAAGTAAGGTTTTAAAATATCACAGACAGGACGGTCAAAATTAATGGTAATGTTTTCAAGTGCTCAATCACTGAAAATATCCACATTTTGCCGCTTTTAATGGTTTCAGAGATATGCAAACACAAAATGGTCAAGATTCACTTGTTCAGCATATTGTAATCAATACTAATAGAAATTGTGACATTTCAACCAATTTATAGTTTTGGATGGCCATATTAAACCCATCATTTTCGATTTCGTAAATTAGTCAAAATATGTATAATACAATTTAATTAGAGGGTTAGATCCCCACAATTTATGGGACCACGCTTTAGAACAAGATAAAGTAAAAATGTCAGTATTATAATAGGTGACTAAATGAGAGAAATGTATCGTTATTTCTTGCTTTTATAAGTGTGCTCTACGGTTTAACAAAAGGGCACTTATAATGTATCGTTATTTCTTGCTTTTATAGGTATGCTATACGGTTTAACAAAAGGGCACTTATAATGTATCGTTATTTCTGTATCGTTATTTCTTGCTTTTATAGGTATGCTATACGGTTTAACAAAAGGGCACTTATAATGTATCGTTATTTCTGTATCGTTATTTCTTGCTTTTATAAGTGTGCTATACGGTTTAACAAAAGGGCACTTATAATACCTGGGTGAAATTAATTAAAATGTTCACAGTATATGACAAAACAATTTCCAGTTGGAAATATCACTTGAAATATTCACCTTTTAATTTCTTCTAGACCCCCAACAATACTTAAACAATAAATTATATATCTTCCATTAGAATATTTAGTGATTGAACTAGATAAAACCAGTCTAATTTCATTACAAAACAGGCGTCTTGACTTTGATCTTTCTACCTGTATGTGGACAATGACTGACACAATGATTAAGAATAACTTTGTGTATATGTAGAATGTTCGGGTGATCCAAATATAGTACTATCTATACCAAAATCCAGTTAAAAATAGAATAGTTTTATAGATTGAAGTAAAAATTATGTGAACATAAATTAGTGTATTTTTTGTTGATGATTAACTCGTATCTTCCAGTGAGTATTTTATATTTTTCTAATTTTTTTACGTTTTCTTCAGGCATTCTCACTTGCGGTATAATATCGTTTTTTTCCAAAGGGCGATACCATAAGTTCTAAAAGGCAATATCGTTATATAAACCCGTCTTTCTTCAAATATATTATTATAAAGGCTTATCTCAATATGCCGCGTGCAAGCTATAATGTCTAAACTTTCTCACTTTTCATTATAATTTTTTATTGAAACTACAACTGAATCCGAAGAAAAGCATCGTCTAATTATTCATATTCGGGAAAAACCTAATTAGGTACCGTCGACCTCTGCTAGATTGGAAATCGGAAAATGATATTGTGCAGTTATTTTAACTTCCCATCCCAAAAAAACCTGATACTGAAATTTTATACGCCAGGAGAAAGGCTGTTAATATTAACGTCCACATATTTGTAATAACTTATTACATATAATCAGCTACTATTGTAGATTCTATATTTGCATTTCAAGTCACCCACAACTACCTACTTATGGCAACCTACACACATTACTACAACTCAAATTCATGACTGAAAAGAAAAAAATGGAAACCAATTTGCCATTGTTTTCATGCGGGAATACTGATAATCAGACCAGACGATACTACCCTTACAAGATAAGGCTTGACAATACGATGATAATACACATTATAGAGTGCGATAAAAATGGATGCCTCGTCCATTTTTCGCTGATCAAGTTAGTGCGGCGGTCGAGTCCAGTTATCTGCCACCGATGACGTGACTTGAACACAAACACTAACTGTGTTTGAGGCGCAATTTAAACAAAACGAGCCACTGAAATTACAAATTTTTAAACCCGCATGGCTCATACAACTCATCTCATCCGACTCGACTACGCCTCTCGCTTAGGCGAAATGAGGCTTGGTGGCCATCACTAAACATAATAAGTAAAGGGAGCAAACCACATTAATAAGCCGCATCACATTATGACTTATACTTGCTTTAGGAATAAAATAAAGCCTTTTTACGTTTGTATGAACGCGTTAATTTTATAATATTTAACTACTTATAATTCAAAAACAATTGTGTAAATAAACCTGAAAACGGTAAACGTTAAATTTGTCTTAACAAGTGGTAAATATTGGAAATGGCTCGTTTATGCGCTACAAAAAAACAAGTTGATTATTCGCTCTCTACTAGAGGTGCGCAAAATGTATCAGTGAAACGAAAAGAGTGATATATATCATTTGCTTGGAAATATATATATCATTCATTTATATCTCTAGCACAGTAGCTCAGTATCTCGGTACTCCGAGTTTTTAACGAAATTATTTATTACGCATACGTTGAGCCGTTGAACAATGGTCATACAACATGGTGATAAATAGTAATGACTAAACATTACGCACTGTTGTTTGTAAATAAAAATAAATTGTGTAAGAGTTTTTTGTTAATACTTTGCAGGTTTAGGATTTAAGACTATCAACTTAGATTTAAATTATACATAAAATAACTTTAATGTTATAATTAAATTGGAATAGATTGGCGTATTTATACAATTATAAATTAGAATTTTGAAATTAAACAAAAAAGTGTTTGTTTATATTGGAGCGAACTAAAGTATACTTTATCACAGCGTTCACATTCGATCGCGATCCAGTAGCATATTTGACTAAACAGTTCGATCGTTTTCTTTCTCTTTCATGTAACGTCAAAACATATACTTTTGTATCTCCTTCACAACGCGGTGAGTGAGTGAAATGATTGATTTGGTGAAACGAAAAATACACCGATCACTACTGAGCTAGTGATGTACTGATACATTTTGGTTTCAAGTGAGCGAGTGATAGATATGATCGTAACGTGTGAGCTATATCTTTTATATCTCTCACTCATGAGTACTCTCGTCTCTACTTTCTACCAATTTAGAAAAAAAGGAGTACCTAAATTGCAGATTGAATTTACCTATGATTATATTAATACCAAAATACAATTAATCTAATCAAAAACAATTTTTTGTTCTCACTTGGAGAATAAGTTTGTTATTGATTTTAAACAAAATAAATCCATATTACAATGGAAATATAAAACTTTTTAGATATTAAAAAGTATATTAATGACCATTTCTATACACTACGTACGTCGCAAACTTGTTGAAAAATATAACTTCGTTCCGCTTCGGAAATAATGTAATTATTAAATTAATCGAAACATTAAACTGACGTTTAAGTAATATGGTTGTGACTAGTGATGGGCACTAATGCTATTTCACGTTAATTTTAATCCTGCTAACGTATTCGCGATGCTATTGCTAAATGCTAAATTAACAGACTATTTCTGTGACAGTGCTATTTGCGGCGTGTATTAGCGTTAGCATTTATATAACATTGGGAAGTGTACTTTATTACGGCTGTTTGGAGCGTTAGCATGCTTTGTAAATATTTTTACGATTTGTGTTACGTGTAATATAAATATTAAACATATTTGGCGTTAATTTTGTAGAAATTCATTATCGACATTTAAATGAAACTACGTGATGTAGTATTATTTCTACTTTCTTTAAGTTCTTTACCACGATCCAGGTTCGGTTGTATTACAACATCTTCAGGTGGGCTATTAGCAAAGATTATCTTTGCTAATATATCTTAGGTAATAGCCCACCTGAAGATGTTGTAGGTAATACAACGAAACCTAGGTCGTGGTAAAGAATTTAAAGAAAATAGAAATAATACTACATCACGTAGTTTCATTTAATTGTGACATAAACATTAAATGACAATTAGCAGTTATTTGTGAGATATTATTGTGAGGTAAAAAAATTAAATAGCAGATATAAGTTAAATGTATACATCAAAATACTTCATAAATGTTAAAAATGCACAGACGAATCATGTGAAGATTGTGGAAGATTAATTTTAAATTTTTATACTTTTAAAATCATTAACGCAAAAAGGGTTAGAAACTGGCTACTGTAGCTAATGGTTAATGATCAAAAATAAGTAGTTTTAATGATATGTCACTGATTTTTTTTCTTATCTTCCGGGCTTAGTTTCCGCTTTGTTTTCGCTAAACATATGACGTAATGATTTTTCGTCATTTTCGAATGGGAACTTGCAAGACTGTAACGGTCCTCGACACACTAGTAAAATAAGTTACAAGTCTGTAACTAATAGCTGCACTCTTTGATGTCTCCTCTGGAGGGTTACTAGATAATGGTATCGTATATACGATTGTTGCTGCTTCAGAGTTCTGAACATTGGTGGATATTGACGCATGCCCAGAGAGCTATATAGCTTTTAGCATGCTAATGCTAAATTTTATTTACAAAATACGTATTATCACGCTATTGACATTTCGCAACTAATGCTAATTTTCTAATGTTATTTATAAACGACCGATACGTTGTTAGCAGATTTGTTTGTTTAGCGGTCGCTACAGTATTTAAACCATGTAGAAAGCTGTGTGCGGCGTATTATTTTAGACTGCTGTAACTTCTAAATAATATTGTAAAAATAATTGATGTAAAAAATATCGTGTTAACGTTATGAGGGACGTATTTTTTTCTATATGATTAACGTTGTATATATATATATATATATATATATATATATATATATATAGATTAAAAGAAAGGTTACACTTTTAACCCAAGTTAAAAGTGTTGAGTGAAAGGATGTGTATAGGCATTCCAAGCAGGCGTCAATATCCACCAATATTCATAACTCTGAAACAGCAACAATCACAGATACTGAGTCATTATCTGGTAACCCTTCAGAAGAGACATCAACGAGTGTAGCTATTAGCAGCAGCGTGTCGAGAACCGCTACAAAGTTGCATGTTCCACCTCGAAAATGGCAAAAAATCATTACCCAATTTGTTTCGCGAAAACTAAGCCCTGAAGAAGAAAAAAATCAGGGGAAAATCATTAAACCTATTTATTTTTAACTAAGTGTTCTAGTAATTAATGATTTTAAGAAAATACAAATAAAAAATAAAACTGTCATAGTTTTCGTATGATTCGTTTGTGCATTTTAACATTTATGACGTATATATTTTATCTATATCTGCTATTGATTTTTTTTATCTCATAAGTATTTAATATCTCACAAATAATTACCAAGTATCATTCAACGTTTATATTACAGGTAACACAAATCGTAAAAATATCTACAAAGCATGCTAACGCTTGAAAACAGCCCTAATAGGGTACGACGCTCCCCAATGTTATATAAATGCTAACGCTAATACGCGTAACAAAAATGCACGCCGCAAATAGCACTGTCTTGAAAACAGTCTGCTAATTTAGCATTAAACAATAGCATGCTAATCGCAAATACGTTAGCAGGTTTAAAATTAACGTAAAAGCCCATCGCTAGTTGTGACCAATGTTGACAAATAATTATGGTGATTAACGTTACTGATAATTATGTAACTTTGAAAGTTTATTTCATTTCGTACCTATTAGCCTTTGTCTACCCGCAGCCTCACCTTGCTCCTCCGCCTCTACGAGTAAATAAATGTATTTGTTTCTCGTAGCTCAGCCTGGTATAGATTTCACTGCAAACTGAGAACAAAATATTAAAAGACATTTCCAGTTACTGCTTTTAAATCATTTTCCAGTCCTAAAACGAATTCACTCGATATTTTATTACGTGTAAATATTTCTTATTAGTAATCTGAGAAAT
This sequence comes from Druceiella hillmani, assembly GCA_039881145.1. Lineage (NCBI taxonomy): Eukaryota > Metazoa > Arthropoda > Insecta > Lepidoptera > Hepialidae > Druceiella > Druceiella hillmani. Next base: position 15,326,953 of record JAYKKI010000011.1, on the reverse strand, counting down.
AAAATTCAGTCGAATATTTTACTCTATGTAAATAATCAAGTAAAGATTCAGCGATAGATTATATATAATTAAATGTGCTAACAATTAAATGAAACTACGTGATGTAGTATTATTTCTACTTTCTTTAAGTTCTTTACCACGACCTAGGTTTCGTTGTATTACAACATCTTCAGGTGGGCTATTAGCAAAGATATTAGCAATCTTTGCTACTAATAATGTAATACAACGAAACCTAGATCGTGGTAAAGAAATCAAAAGAAAGCAGAAATAATACTACGTCACGTAGTTTCATTTAATTGTGAATAATGAATTTCTACAAAATTAACGCCAAATATATTCAATAAATGTGGTGACACAAAATTTTTAATAAATTCCTTATATTTATAGATGCAAGTCTACTAATGTGATCTATATGATATTTTAACATCGATGTATATTTTAAGCATTTTGGGCAAGTACGACTAAGAGACAAAACCGTAAAGTATAATATTAAACATACATTTAAAAAATGTTTATTCTAATTAGAAACATAAATATAAAAATGTTTAGATTTAAGAAGTTTAATTTTATAACTATCACGATTACAAAATAACACAGCTTAAACATAGCTAAAATTTAAGCCGTGAGCTATTCAAACCGCCTTAAACTTTCATATATAACTAAAACAGTGTCAGGATGCATTGGGAACAGGTAGACGACTAAACCGCTATCGTTCATCGACATTCCGTGCTCGAGTATAATACTTATACTTTGTCGCTTATATAGTGTGCGCAAATGGTCTTGATACTCGATATACACTTTAACTGTGTAATCATATATAATATTTTAATACTTTTTAGGATTTCTTAACGCAAAATGAATCTTCATAACCTTTGGGTTGTCCATCTGTCGCCGGGTTATAGCATTGGAACTGTTGATTGTGAAGTAACAAAATTTTGTATCCATAGTCATACATTGCTAATCTTACGCTTAATAAATCGAACGCTTAATAAAATTATAAAAAAAATTAAGAAAAACTTGGCAAAAAATGATTGGTTCACAGTAAAAATAAGACTTTATTTTAATAAATAATGGTATATTTTTCTATTCCGTAGCCGAGTAAAACATAATTTTTTTATTTATTTCTGTTAATTTTTAAACATTGTATAGAAAAGTAAAGCTTGCATAGAAATGTACAGAACCGTTTACTATTTACAGTGTTTTTTTATATCACGTGCATTTGTAGTTACAAAAAAGACATTAATTTAACATTTTCTCGATAATAAACGGCACACGATTTTAACTTTCACTTAATGTTTTTTTTAACCTACATAAGACAGAGGAAGTCGTCTTTCCACAAGATATTGCTTCGATCTATAAAACAATATGTTATTTTAACGAAAGAATAATTTATCAAAATTTTATGTAATACCGATAATTTGCATAATTTAGCTCAGATAGACAATTAATAGTAAGAAAATGTAAATTATATGTAAAATATTGTCAATATTAGCTTATTACATCACATATCGAGAATAGTAGTTTTATAATTTGGAAGTGTCATAAAATTCTATATAAAGTAGCTCGTACTTTCATAAAATTCTGTCAGTACACTAGTAGCTCGTACTTTTATAAAATTCTATATAAAGTAGCTCGTACTTTCATAAAATTCTGTCAGTACACTAGTAGCTCGTACTTTTGTAAAATTCTATATAAAGTAGCTCGTACTTTCATAAAATTCTGTCAGTACACTAGTAGCTCGTACTTTTATAAAATTCTATATAAAGTAGCTCGTACTTTCATAAAATTCTGTCAGTACACTAGTAGCTCGTACTTTTATAAAATTCTATATAAAGTAGCTCGTACTTTCATAAAATTCTGTCAGTACACTAGTAGCTCGTACTTTTATAAAATTCTATATAAAGTAGCTCGTACTCCTCATTTCATATACGTAAATAATATATAGGTTCTCTTTAGGTCTCACAAATCGGTGTCTAGGAAGTAATAAATACATTCTTAAAATTGCTTTTTGGTTTCATTTCAACTGTAGAAGTGATAGTAATTTTGCTGTTCAAATTATACTAGCACGTACATTTGAGACTGGGTTGAAAACATGAAGATTGATAACTTCAACGAAATAAGTAGTCTAAAAGTGAACAATCTCTATAACTCTACCGATCTCATTAATTGTACAAAGTATGTAACAGCATTCGGTATTTGACTATTTTTTTTATTTCATTAATCAGCACTTCAAGATAAAAGCTGATGAAGAGTGAATTTTTTTTAATGATCTTAAAAATTGACCGTGTTATAAAAATTTAAATTTAACCTTTAGAGAAGGACGGCAATACTGTATTGTGAGGTCATTTTTAATATTGCACATTATATTCTACGAGAGGAAAAGAGACAGGGATATACCCAACTTATATCCCTGTATCTTCAAATTTAGAAGCCTACAACTGGCTTATTTTTCAATCAATTCTTGAATTTTTTTTCAAGACTGGTTTTTAATTAACTTATATTTCACAATATTGTACGAAAAATATCAAAATTTAGAATGAGTCAACCGTATTGCTAGTAGTTCATAGCTTCTCGAACATATGAAGGATAATCCCATTATAAACATTTATTAAATACATACATATTTCTGATCTGATGCCGGTAAACTAAAAACTGATTTTGGAAATGTGATAAACCATTTACTTTTGTTCTTCCTAGAGTTAAATCATAATAAACAGTTTGTGCAAAAGAAGATAATAAAAATTAATTTTGTCTCACGTGATACTAGGGCATAAAAAATATACATCGCTCTCGCTCTGCGTCTGTTTTTTTTAAAAATTTTCTAACACACTTTCGAATTCCACTATTTGTTTGAGCACCAGTTCCCTAAATAAATATTTTCAGGACTAACGTCTATTTTTTTGGCAGTTTAAAGTAAAGTATGATTGTTCCAAGTTGAAATGGTCTGAACAACTAAGTTGAAATACTTTAAATATTAATTAGATAGCAAAATATTATACTTAGTTTATCTAGAATATTAGTATCTTATTAGCACGTATTACCTCGTATTAGCTCGTCCATAAACTAATATGTTTTTATATTTAATAATGAACCGACTCTATCGTAATGTTATAATGACTTAATCATCGTTATTTTTATTTACTTTATCATCTGGTTATTTAATTTATTAGTTAAGGTTAATACCCCGCACGTAATCTCTTCAGTCGTTTGATATGAAATTACAAAAAAAAATGATTTTTCAAAAACTCTGTAAACGCACGACTTCTGGACTAATGTTAATATTATTTCAACCTTTATGGGATAATTATTTGTTACCAATGGCCCTTGCGACCATACAATTTTGAATATACTTTTGGGCAAACGACGTTTTTTCTCCAAGTACTCGTAAATACGAAGTTGTTTTAAGCCCATGAATAATATAGCAACGATTTTGACACGTCAAAATAAAAACAAACCTCGCCTCACAAAAATAAAAATGTTTTTAATTTGCAACCAATTTGACCATGATTTTGTTTATAAAGGCTATTTGAAATATTTTCAAGGTATTACGGTTTTCCCAGATATTTTTGGCCAAACACGGCTTCGATGTTAATAATAAATACGCTCATTAAAAATTGAACATACCTACATAGGACCGATATCCTTCGAAATATTATCCAACTAATTTTTGTTTCATAATAAAACTTCAAGAAATTATCTATTCAGAGTACCGATAATCTGTAACGCGTAAAAGTCGCTTGGAACAAATCCCTTGGCACCAAGTATTAAGATCGTTAAATCGACATTTTATCTGGAGGTAAAGACGCTGTGAAATCGCAGGAGGTTATTTAATATCCTGAACAGATGTGGGCCCTCGTTTTGTTTTGTCCTTCCTCTCGCTTCTACGGTCTTTTCTTTCCTTTTATAATCGTGTCGGTACAACATGCATATGTCGCTCAGTCAGCCCCAGTACCAATTATAAATATGCCATAAACTAACATAATAAAATTGTGATGGTATCTCGCTTTAATCAAATATTGTTTTAAGTAATAGTTTCATAATAGTCACATAGCCAATAAACATTAGCGACTGTCTTTAATTTTAAAAAAAAAAGGTAGAGATATTGAATATATTTGGCGTTAATTTTGTAGAAATTCATTATTCACAATTAAATGAAATATCTTAATATAATTATATATCGATATATAATATCTTATATAATTAAATTAAATGAATAAAAAATCTTTGCCAGTATCCCACCTGAAGTTGTTGTGATACAACGAAACCTAGGTCGTGGTAAAGAACGTAAAGAAAGTAGAAATAATACTACATCACGTAGTTTCATTTAATTGTCAATAAAAATAGAAGTGAGGTTAATAACAAAAGATTTCAATTATTGATATATAAAACGCAACGTTCGCCTGATTAACTTGAGTTTTATTTAGTAGATTTTCATTCAGTTTTCACTATTATATTATCAACCAGATGTATAAATTAAACCGTCATTTATAGAAGGTCTGAAAGTCGCAAGTTCTACGCCAGCCAAAAAACAATTACAATATAATTATAGCTTATTTTCAATTAAAGCAATACTGACACTATAATATAATACATCAAAGACCATGTGCAGTAAATACCACGTTAGGAAATTTAGGTCTAAATAATATTTACTTTTAGAGGACACCATGCATTAAGAAACTGTTTTAAAGTAAACGAGGTCTGAGTAATTTTGACTATACTAAAATAAATGTTAAAATATATGTAGCTTCAATACCAAAAAATACGTTAATGAAATTAATCCCTACAGACATTAATAACCTACTCCGTCAGTAATTTCAAACATTTATCCAATAAAATTTATATTTCATATGTGTAGGTACAAATTTATAATAACTTCGCAGTGATATCACAAAATGGATACCCTGACTGGTAAGAAGGACCATGTAAGTTTGTACGCGTCTGCAAATAGGGTTGTTAAATAAGTCCGCAAAAAGTTGCCCTAAGTCAGGGTTTCCCAACCTTTTTTTTGTTGAGGCTCCCCGGACTATAAATTATGTTTTCATGCCCCCCTTTACTTTTTCATGCCCCCCTCCCCCCCTTGATTTAGTAAATTATATAAAAATGGTAACTAAAGTTTGTAAATACACAAACTTACCTTTTAACAGTGACAGCGACAGTTTTAACAGTGACACAATAATTTTACACACTCAAACTGATTTCTCAACAAAAAATGCACACCAAAACATCAAATTTTTCGCAAGTTTGTGGTAATAATAGTGAATATGATATTTAATTTCATTAATTTTATGCATGTAAATTAAACATTACATTGTAATGTCATTTGTTAATGTTGTTTGTATATTTTTTTTGTTTTTTCTTTCTAAAATGCAAACGCTTTCCGCCCCCCTTTACATCTTTCTATGCCCTCTTGGGAGGCGCGCCCCCCTGGTTGGGAACTCCTGCCCTAAGTCATCATTCTTATATTACTGAGACAGCCAGTCTAAAGATTAGACATATGAAGACATTTAGGCAATCCTATTCTGTTCCTATGTAACTATTTCCTTCAAATAAATTGTTAAAATCCTATTATATATATATATATATATATATATATATATATATATATATATATATATATATATATGTGTGTGTGTGTGTGTGTGTAATAAATAGAACTCTTTTGGTTAAAAATATAAAATAATTTTTAAATAAACGTAACGAAAGAGATTATAACAGTATAAGCTCCCGAGCTCAACGTAGTAATAGGTTTTATTACTAACGCAACAATCTCTAGCCAAAGTTAACGAATTAAATTACATGATTGTACTTTTAATTTGTCGCTTGTCTATCGTCACTGGAGCTGTGTAAACTAACAGATGTTTTGAAGTAGAGCTCTATTATCTGGTCATCAGCTCGGATAATTATCCTCACAGTCGGCCGAAAACCGGCGTTGGTATAATATGTTTTCAAAATATACTATTTCGGATGCTAAGTAATGACATAGGAATTTCGGTAATGGCCTCTCTGTTGTTGGTTGTGTTTCTGTACCCATAATTTTTGCTATTTATCTCAAGTCAATTATGGTTTTTACGACGGTATAGTGAGAATATAATTATCTTACAGAGAAATAGGGCTGGATCGTTTGTATCACCGTATAAATAAATATATCGAAAGCATACTCTTATATATAACTACTCCTACTACTATACTCTTGTATATAAGACGGTTTATGTGTCTAAGGGAAATTAATGAAATAATTTAAAAGACTTATGAAGCATAAACGTATTAATATATATAAAAATAGTGCAAGGTTTATTTTCCTTTATGATTGTTTAAATGCATCTTAGAAACTACAAAGCGAACGGGCGAGCGTGTGAGCGTGCGTGCGTGCGTGCGTGCGTGTGTGTGTGTGTTTGTAAAACAGCCTCTTTGTTTCCTTTATTACATATTTTTATTGTTGTAAATTGATTGTATAGAAAGGTCTACATGTGGATTTGTAGAAGTAAGAATTCAAATCTGCTTAAGTTTTAATCAGTCTATTTTTTATTGCATTCCTTGCCTGTAAATTTATGATACTGGGATGTAGTGGACATCATGATTTGGTGGATATGGTAATTTATGGAACTTAGGTTATCAATTCTATACATGCAGGAACAAAGTTTGCCCAGAAGCAAGATTTTTTAAATATTTATTAAACGAACACCACAGATCGCTACTCAAGTTTTATTTAATTAATTTAGTAACAAATTTAAGTCATCTAAAATAGCTGAACAAGTATTAGTCCTCGTATATATTCGTTTATGAAGGACGAAACGTATGAGGAGATGTATGGCAAAATATGAGCATTTCGACGTCTGGATGAGTGTTCAAAACACAAAGTGAAAGTTTTGTTATGGAAAGTCGTAATCTGCCACTTCTAATGCGAATATTATGGAATTTGCGATCTTAAATTCTATTAAGATCACAAATTACTGAACAAAATCATGAGTGGTTTAATTAAAGATGATAAGATGCAGTATGGCAAAATATGAGCAATTCGACGTCTGGATGAGTGTTCAAAACAGAAAGTGAAAGTTTTGTTTTGGAAAGTCGTAATCTGCCACTTCTATTACGAATATTATGAAATTTGCGATCTTAAATTCGATTAAGATCACAAATTGCTAAACAGAATCATGAGTAGTTTGATTAAAGATGATAGGATGCAGTCTCGTAGGTATCACAAGTGCTAAGCGAGAAATTAGTTTATACTATGACTTGGGTATATAAAATATTCGCGAAATGTACCAAAACCCAAAAAGACATCGCTTTAGATCTAATTTCAAATATTCATTACACCGACGTCTATAAAGTTATGAAATTGTTCTTATTCGTCCAGAAAAGAAACAATTTCAGAGTCGTGTTTCATATTTTGGGCGACCAATAGTTTTGACTGGTATATAATTACATTTTCTTAACGATTCTAAAGTGTGTTTATTTTGTTTTTACCTTATGACGCATGAACATTGTCGTTACGTATATGAAAAACGTCTATAAGTCACAAAATTATTTCCGGAGAACCTCTTTATTAAACTCTAATAATATATTCCTTTTATAATATAGCCTTTATTAATCTGTCAAGAAACATTTTTCTAATAATATATTCCTTTTATAATATAGCCTTTATTAATCTGTCAAGAAACATTTTTCTAATAATATATTCCTTTCATAATATAGCCTTTATTAATCTGTTAAGAAACATTTTTCTAATAATATATTCCTTTTATAATATAGCCTTTATTAATATGTTAAGAAACATTTTTCTAATAATATATTCCTTTTATAATATAGCCTTTATTAATATGTTAAGAAACATTTTTCTAATAATATATTCCTTTTATAATATAGCCTTTATTAATCTGTTAAGAAACATTTTTCTAATAATATATTCCTTTTATAATATAGCCTTTATTAATCTGTTAAGAAACATTTTTCTAATAATATATTCCTTTTATAATATAGCCTTTATTAATCTGTTAAGAAACATTTTAGCAAAATATACTATAAAGATTGTTTATAGTGCCCGGGAATACAACAATATCTCTCCGATGCCGGAGCGTAGCGACAATATGGCATGGTGTGGGAAGATGGCGCACTGCGGGTCGCGATGAAGAGATGCTGGGTCATGCACGTGTGGTAGGCACTGCGCCCCTTGTGTGCGTATTATTACTGAAGTATCACCCGATCGGCCGTATCTATAGTTGGCACTTTATAAGTTACACAATACGGTAGACTCATTCTAAATTTTGATATTTTTCGTACAATATTGTGAAATATACGTTAATTAAAAACCAGTCTTGAAAAAAATTCAAAAACTTATTGAAAAATAAGCCAGTTATAGGCTTCTAAATTTGAAGATATGGATAGAGTTGGGTATATCCCTGTCTCTTTTCCTTTTGTAATATATAATGTGCAATAATAAAATAACCTCACAACACAGTATTGCCGTCCTTGTCTACAGTTTAAATTTAAACTTTTATAACTCGGTCAATTTTTAAGATTATTACAAACAATGTTCACTCTTCATCAGCTTGTACCTTGAAATTATGATTAATAAAATAAAAAAAAATTAGTCAAATACCCAATTACAATTACCGATTTTTTTGTTTTGCGTATCTAGCCATTCGTCAATTTTGCGTCATATCGGAATTCTGTTTGACACCTTTGCTTCTTTCTATTTGAATGGTGTTATTTTATATAACATCTGATTAGATGAATAAATGAACATAATCACTGGCCGATATTTAAAGATAGCTTTTTGTTTGTGATTTAATTTGTCTGGTGAATCGTAAGTAGACCAAAATTTGTCTCCTTATTTTTAAACTTTTTTACTTTATATTAACATATATTAAATAAAATATGCTCAGTTTCGACCGTAACAATTTTATCTAATTTCAGTACTACTGAATATATTTGGCGTTAATTTTGTAGAAATTCATTATTCACAATTAAATGAAACTACGTGATGTAGTATTATTTCTACTTTATTTAAGTTCTTTACCACGACCTAGTTTTCGTTGCTTTGCTAATAGCCCACCTGAAGATGTAGTAATACAACGAAACCTAGGTCGTGGTAAAGAAGTTAAAAAAATATAAATAATACTACATCACGTAATTTCATTTAATTGTGAATAATTATAGTACGTTATGAGCACAATTCGACAGAATAATCGACATTATTTCTTAACTTCTCGACGTCACATCGAAATAATAAATAATTAATATTCGTTTTCATATGTCGCTTTACAATATTTTGAACCTCATCAAGATATCTGCAGTAGATTTTGTGTGATGCTCGCACAAATAAGCAGACAGACAGACAAAAAAACAGTGAGCCATTACGGGACGCCTGACAGATGTGAAACATCGTGTTCGTACAAGTAATATGCATAAAAGACAAGATTATTACAGGAACTAAATATAGAATAATGAAAAAATAAAGTATTACGAATTTCTTACAGAAAATGGTGACTTTATTTAATAAACATTTATTTACAATTAATACAAAAATAATAAAGCACAGGTTATGTGTACTATAGTAAACAACAGCGTCGAACTGAATGAGGGGGTCGCGTAGTCGGTCGCGCATGGCGACACGTCGCCATATCGTACACTCTACTACATATAGACTATATATATATATATATATATATATATATATATACCTTAGTATAGCGTGGCGAACCGTCGCCACGGCAAGCGTCGCCACGTCAACGATCCGGTTTATACCTGCGCCTATAGATGTTTCACATCAATACTTCTAAAACGGTTAATATGCTTACGTCTTACATATTCCCGTCAACGCATTTTTTTTTTATTTCTTTAGTATGCAAACTTTTCTCCCTTTACCTTAGGTTTTATTGTATGAATATATATGAAATAATATACATACGCATGAACATATACCGGAATACCACAAAAATGTTTTGTAATTCGTTGAAATTCTACTATACGAGTATGATGAAAAAAATCATGAACATTTCTGTTATATCCATAACAGCGGTGTCTGTAGTACAAATCACATTCGCACAGAAAACTGCATACAAGCTATTCCAGGATAAGTTCAAATATTCTCTAAATCGAATGTGCAATGCAGACTGCCCACAATAATCGGAATTAACAGAACTTATGATATTTTAAGTCCTACAAAAAAAGGAATTAGCTCTAGCCAACCCCCACCGAAAAAGTGATATAGCATGTGAGTGCATATTTAGGATTATAATGGGGAAAACAGTAGCATATATAATTACGCAAGAATTAACACAAACGGCATATATTAAGTCGGTAGCGCGCGTATCTTAATGTTTACGGTAAGTCGGTAGAAAATAAACTTTCAGGCTCCTCCGATAAATGACAGCCGTCTAGTCACTATATACAAAGTTGGTCATCTGAGTTTCTCCTAAGGCAGACGCAATATTGAACGATAGTGGGATGCCTGTCCAATCTTTTCTTGCATTCTGATTTCTCATTTTTATACACTATTTACTATTTTTATGACCCCCTCCCACTATGTCTGCATCACCTATGTTTTCTTTTCTTCCTTATTTCATGTCAATCATTTGGCTTTTTAACACTATTTCGCTGTCCAAAAGATTAAACTGTCCTAACATTTCTTTCTTTATTTACGTCTCTATTGAGAAATAAAATGCATTATATATAATTACTAGTTAGAATTATTCATGGTCAATTAATTATTAACTGGTGATACGATTTTTTGCATCAAATCTTTCCAAAGCTTATTCCAAAATTTGTACAAATTATTAATTAATATTATTTTTTTTAATTATTAGTTAATGTTTGTTAATGTAGTATTAGTTAATGTTTGTATAAATTATTAATAGATAATTTAAAATGAAAATTTAACCTAAAATTAAAAATAGCATCCAACCATTGTAGCAAGGAAGAAAAACGAATTAAATTTAACAATATATTTAAATGTCTTTTCAAGCCCAATATTTTTTTATAATTAATAAATTGAAATTGATTTTCAAGTAATAGTTAAATATTTAAGTTAATAGCTTTTATTCGAAGTTTAGGTTCTTTTTTAGGTTTTAATCTATTCTTAATTGCTCATAATAATTGTGTAGTTTTCAAAAACTAGTCTTTTCCATTTGTTGAAATAGAACTGAAAACAATATTTATAACAGAGTGGAGCATTGTTACTAGAAAAATCGTTATATGTATGAGCACAATGAAAATGAAATTTCTTACTCAATTTCATTTAATTCATTACACAGCCCTATGAATGTGAGTCTGGAGTGTCCCACGACGCAGTCCCGCACATGGCACCCGCCTGCAGCTCGCCCGACCCCACCCTTCCCCGCCGCGCGGGGACAATATACTTGATGAGAAACACAGAATCTGCCCAATCTGACCAGATTGAAACAAACCTTTCATTACCAAGTCTTTAACTTATACTTAAGTTATAAACTCTATGTCCAACTTTTTTATCTGATGCAAAAAATAATACGAAGTTCAAATCTTCATTTCTCGATAAACGTCATGGTAACTCGCTAGCGCATCGAAATGAGTAACGACCATCGATGGTAACGCTGCTCCAGAACAGGTTTTTGGTTACTTATCAGTAAATCAGGCTTCGTAATACGGTAGTTGACTCATTCTAAATTTTGATATTTTTCGTACAATATTATAAAATATAAGTTAATTAAAAACCAGTTTTGAAAAAAATTCAAAAATTGAAAAATTAGCCAGTTGTAGGCTTCTAAATTTGAAGATACGGATAGAGTTGGGAATATCCCTGTCTCTTTTCCTCTCGTAGAATATAATGTGCAATATTAAAAATGACCTCACAACACGGTATTGCCGTCCTTCTCTAAAGATTAAATTTAAACTTTTATAACTCGGTCAATTTTTAAGATTATTAAACAAATTGTTCACTCTTCATCAGCTTGTACCTTGAAATTATGATTAATGAAATAAAAAAAAATTAGTCAAATACCCAATTGTCTATTAGCAATGAAAAATGTATACTCATTTTCATTTTCAGCTCTCCATATTCTCTATAGAAAATCAAAAAATCTATGAAATTATTATTTCAATACGTCAATTAGATTCCAAGATATGGAATTTAAAAAATGGGTGCGGGCAGCAAGGTTACGCCGGCCGGGCACGGCGCTCACTGCGTGCGACGTCATAGAACAACACTCGCACACTCGTTTGCTCTCGTAGGTTTCACTAGAAGATTACGCAAATATTATAAATGTCCAATTTAAATACTAAGAAATCCTGTATTGTGCCAAAATGTAAAAAAACCACTAATGCATCGGAAAAGCTGTTCTTTTCTTATTTCAATGCGGAAGAAATGGGTAAATGCTATGAAGAGGTTAGATTCTGAAGAATAAGAGTTTGGGGCTAAAAGCAAAGTATATTATTTAGAAAATCACTTTGACATAAGTACAGTGACAATCTACCATGTACATTAATCCTCTTGTAGTTCGTGTTTGTTTGTAGAAACATAATAAAACTATCAAAATCAGACCAGAAGTAAATAAGGTTTAACTTCCAATTTTATCAAGGTGTTATAAACTTTAGAACCACTTAACTAATTTGAGTCACCTTTATTTGTTGTACAGGCGGTATTTATTCTCTGTACAAGAATTAGTCCTACTAATATTATAAATATGAAAGTTTGTGAGGATAAACGTTTGGATGTATGAATGTTTGGATGTATCATCAAGTCCTTTAATCAGCTTTTAAACTGTTAAGATCGAATCATCCTATTTTAACGTATTGTCTTAATATTTGACTTAGATTCATTCAGAAGAATGAAACTTCGGAAAAATAATTGATTATTGAAATATATAGATTGTTCATGCCAAGATAATTGAAATATATACAGAGGACCTAGCCTCTCCAAGCTAATTAGTCCACATCTTTCGAGGAGTATTCTATATCATTTCTCCCCTTCTAACAATAACCGCTTAACCTTTTAAACAAATAAACATTCATTCAGTTAACATTCCATTGGATTTAGGGACTTTTAAATAGTTTCTTACTTCATGCCTTTCACAAGATTTTCATTTACACCCAATTAAAAAACTTGTCTTGATCCATGATCAAAACTACCACTTTTTTTGAAGTTTAATCTAAAGATATATAAAATAATTGCACAGTAATAAATATAGTGTATTTTCTTTTTATAGGATTTCTAGAATGTTAACAGTACAATTTACAGAAAATGATTTGTCAAGGTACCGATATAGACTTAATTTAATTAAATTTGATTTTTTTAATGAATTGCCTATCTACTTTATCTGATATGCCAATGAGTTGACAACTGATGTATTTTGTATGAACTCATATATTATTTACGGAAATAAATGTGTTTCTATAAATTTTAAACTTTAGTTAAAGAGGAAGTATATTCACCTTAACTAAAGTTTATTGCCCTTTTTTAGCTAATCACTTACTGAAAGTTGTTAGCTAAACCGATGCGTAACAAGGTATAAAAATAAGATATTTACTTACGAAAATTGTATAATAAATTATTATAAAAATTAAATACATGATTATGAATAATACGACACGTTTGGGAATATTTTGTCTTAAAGACCCGGAATATTCAGAAAAATACTTCCTTTAATATGGAAAATATTGTATTAGAATTGCACTGTTAATAAAGAATTAAGAAAAGAGAATAGTAAACTTTCACAGATTATTTTAAATTAATAAAAATTAAATTAAATTTTAAAAAAATTATGATTATTTTATTATTGCCATGCGGTTCCCATTCCTCGTGAATCACGGCTTAGAATAGCATAGATCATCTCTTACTGTGAATGTCGTATGAGGTGACTAAGGTTCTAACCTATGTTCAGTAGTGGACATTCTAATCTATGTTGAGTAGTGGACATCTCTAGGCTGATGATGATCACGGGTTTTATAATTAATATTAAGTTTTTATTTAAAGCAAAATGGATAGAGTATATTTATGTATAAATTTCAAGATAGTAATGTTAATTATACTATTCTTTTAAGCACGCCAATCTATGAGATTATTTAAAAAATTTACAAAATTTGTTAAATTAAAACTCATATTTTGAATTTCCAGGTCAATAAACATTATTACTTCTGTAAATAGAAATTTACCTACGCTATAATTTGATTAATTCTTGTAAATATTCTGGAAAAGTTTCACAGGAATCAAGAAGTTCTGCAACCGAAAAACTCCAGACAGACCTATAGTTAAATGATATTCGGGAACAATATATCTCCGGACTTTTCGAAAATTATTGTTAATGTACCATCTTAACAATATATAATAATCACAAGGACTTCACTCATAATTAAAATGTTTCCACTAAAATCTGACTCCGACGTAATTACCATTGCCACACTTCATTAAATTTGCATTTAATTTTTTTTTCTATTAACGACCTAAAATTTAAAAATATTCCGTCGCTCTGTAGTACCTTGCCAATATAAATACAACCAAAATATGTCCAGACAAGTTGAACATATACGAATAAGAATGAATGTAATACGTTATTGAACAACATTAATACGTTGTATACTACAACGTAACAGTAAATCCAAATACCGTAACAGTAAATTACAGTTTGAAAATTAATCAGAGGAAGTGACACTTATTCGCCTTTAAATTAAAAGTGAATGCACTAGCCACTTAACAAACACCTTTTTATGCCAATATAAATACAACCAAAATATGTCCAGACGAGTTGAACATATACGAATAAGAATGAATGTAATACGTTATTGAACAACATTAATACGTTGTAGTATTAACAGTAAATTGCAGTTTAAAAATTAATCAGAGGAAGTGACACTTATTCGCCTTTAAATTAAAAGTGAATGCACTAGCCACTTAACAAACACCTTTTTATGCCAATATAAATACAACCAAAATATGTCCAGACGAGTTGAACATATACGAATAAGAATGAATGTAATACGTTATTGAACAACATTAATACGTTGTAGTATTAACAGTAAATTGCAGTTTAAAAATTAATCAGAGGATGTGACACTTATTCGCCTTTAAATTAAAAGTTAATGCACTAGCCACTTATCAAACACACATTTTTATGATGTTGTTCAACCGTAAATGTTAATAATAAACACCGATCGCAAACAGCAGTCACGATCGGTACTTGAAGACATAATATCTCTATGAGCCCATCGTAGAGACGGTACAGTCAATCACTATAATATTATATCTATTAAACAATTATTTTTCAATGGATAATTAAAACTATGAGATGTTATTTTCAGTTCATTGCATTAAGGAGCACGTCGATATACACCTTAAGCACGTGCCAGAATACGTTACTTGGTATTTTATTTCAAATTTGATCAGATAACAATCACGGTTCTAAGTAATTAATTGTATGAATGTTTGAAACGAAACGTGTTTGACCTTGTTTCGTATATCCATACGAAACCTTGTTTCGTATGGATATACGAAACAAGGGTTTCGCCACGTTTCGTTTCAAACTTTCATATATAACCCTGCCACTTTTCGTATGGATATACTTGCAGTTCAAAATTCGTGTCTTCCAACTCGAAAAGACAACAAAACAGCAGACAAATTACATGCTATAAAACAAGTGTATACCTTGAATACTAGTTAATTTCGATTACCATTTCTTATAGAGTATTGAGTGTATTTAATTTCTTTTAATTAGCTTTTAGGGTTTAAAACTAAATAAGGCATATCTGCACAATCAATTGTAAAAGAACTAAGAAACGTTATTTTTGTACTATATGTTACCTTTATTTCCACGCGTGATTTCCCAAATTTACTTACGATTTCAATTTTACATTAGCTTGTATAAACAATTAGCCACGACATAACCAACCAGGTGAAATTATCCCGATATTATTTCATCTACAATTTAATTATTAGTTAACGAAAAAAATATCCCACCCGATTTGTGTTAGACGTTTAATCAATTTTAACTACCACTCTTAAATATGAATGAATTAAATAATGTTTTATGAAATGTATGCCATATTAAATACATAAAACTTTTCGCTTATAAGTTTTATATAGAGACATAAACCGATTATTCAGACGACACGGAGCATGACGAGCAAAGTTAAACCTAAAAAAGTTGTATAAAAGCTTCTTGAATAATTACTTAGAACTAAATTAAATTGAGTATATTATTATTAAGTTATATTAAAACTGTTAAAAATATAATGCGTAATTAAAAACACAGTCAGATAGGCTGTGTTTTAAAGTTATTCAACGCAGGACCGTTAAACCGTGGTAAGGAACATTACGAGAGACCGGCAAATAATATAACATTTTTAGTCGTTCGACTAAAAAAAATGTGTTATTAGCCGTCTCGCGTAATGTTAAAGGTAAAAATACAGTTACTAGTAATAAGAACTTTTAAAAAAGTTTGTAAAAACAGTTGTATTATTTTAAAATAGAGTATATTTTTATGAAACTTTGACTATTTCTTTTCATATTTCGAACCGCCCGCCCTTTCGAAACTATCAGACTAGTTTAGTCCATTTAAGAATTCAATGTTTATATAAACTTTCAAGGTAGCTTTGTATTTTGATACTTGGAGACCATGATTGATGAAGACATTGAAGGTGTATTTCTACGATATTCAGCAAAAAAAATGACGCAATCCAATATTATGCTCTATTCGTCTAATTCGCATTCCGACATTCATCTACCTCGATGTATTACAAGAGTTTTATACGGTTTATTAATGCTTATGCCATTTGCGTATTTGCAAAGCGGTTTGTACTCTTGTGGCATGTTCAGTGCGCTTATTTATTGATATTTTATGCGCAATGCTATATGCAACTTGAATTAACGAAGAATAGGGTTCTGGTGCCTCCGCCATTGTTCATTTGTAATGCGGAATATGCTATCAAGTTTTCGGATTCCCTGTGAGTTGTTACATAATTTAGAAAACATTGTACTGCTCCCACGATTTGTTATTGGAATTTGTTTGCCGTCGATCAATACGCATCGTTGTTTATTTTTAAAAATTAAAATTTATTCAGATAATTACGGGTTCATGATTGTTTTAGTCTAAAAATACGAGCATGCAATATTTTTTAGAGTTCCGTAATTAGACAAGGAATCCTTGCAATTTGTCCATCCCTCTGTCACAGTATGACAGTTTCCACATTTTTAGACCTAAGTGCCTGAAATATTACAAGTATATAGTTAAGATGAATATATATACCGAAATGTAAATAAATTTATTTAATACACCATGTGTGAGGTCATGTACAGTGGAAGCGAATTTTTTCCCCCTCCCTCTTGGTGAAACTAAAGACGAAAACCAAATTATACCCCCAAACCAACCAAATTATCATCCCTCTGTACTTAAGCTCCCTCTGTACGTTACAAAGGAAAAATAAATGTTTAGAGAATAAAGTCCACTTATTACACTAAGTATGCACATAATACTTTAATATGTCATAGTTTTTTTAATCTTTTACATAATTAAAGAGCGAACAGGAAAAACATCTGAACGTTACCAGCCAACCAAGAAAAAATTTATAAAACCCGCATTGATTTTAACTTAAGGATAAAAGGAATACGTGCGATGTCTAGAAAAGGTCAACACTTGCCTGATCTTCGGCTATTGTTTTCAAATACGTCATACTGCCGTGTGTTCGTTCTTTCGTTCATCGCCATGACCTATACCCCCTTTTTACATTGCTTTTTTGACTCGTGGTCCTTGTACAGTTTCAGTTTGTAATATGCTATGTTCGTAATCATTTTAATAAATACAACTTTTGTATGAATCTAAGTTAAAAGAATACTGAATAATTAACATAATACAAATAATACTAACAGCTTAATTTTAAAAGTTTTTTTGCGATGTCTAGAAAAGTTCAACAGTTGCCTGAACTTCGGCTATTGTTTTCGAATACATCATACTGCTATGTTTTCGTTCTTTCTTTCATCGCCATGATCTTACCCCCTTTTTGCATTGCTTTTTTGACTCGTGGTCCCTGTACAGTTTCAGTTAATTACAGTTTGTAATATGCTATCATATTCGTAATCATTTTAATAAATACAACTTTTGTATGAATCTAAGTTAAAAGAATACTGAATAATTAACATAACACAAATAATACTAAGAGCTTAATTTTAAAAGTTTTTTTAACTTTTCATTTTCTGTTTGTCTGGTACAAATTTTGTAATCAATATTTCATTTCATACACAGTACTCTAAAGCTTGAAATTATCGAGTTTGGCCTCGTTTCATTTGTCTTGATTGATTCGTTTTGTGGTGGATCATCAGGTACTAAGATGGAGTCAGGATTTGATGGAAATGAACGATGGGCAAAGGACCTTCTTAACAATGAATGACTCAATAGGATTACCATTGAGTTTGGTAACGTTTCACTTGTGTTGATTAATTCTAAGTTTAGGTTTCTTACTTTTTAGTACATTTTTTTAATTGGTGCACTATTTAATAATTATTTTAGTTTATACGCAAAGGACATAATAATATTAATTTCAAATAAATTTCTAATTTCATCTAAGATTGAACTATGTTCTCTCTTTAATAGTTTGCTTAATTTTTATTTAACATTTAATTAATCGGCAATACGATAAAGGTATAATTAAATATATCTTAACTGTGACCATAAATTTCTATAAATTACGAAATCGATCCTAGTATGTAGTAAAGCGTCAATCTAGTCGTAATACACCAGAAATATTTCGATCAAGAATATAATTCTATAAAATAACATATTTAGAGACTAAACTTATCTTAACGTTTGTCATGTAGAAAATCATAATCCACGTAGGAAAAAAATATTATTAAATACTGGAGGAAAAAACAAATGAAAACAAACGTTCCGACGTCACGTCAGCGCATAAATTGTTCTATGTATCTAATCTATTCGTAGGTGTAGATCTATAAAATATATTAAATCTATTTTACCCACAATTAAATGAAACTACGTGATGTAGTATTATTTTTACTTTCTTTAAGAAAAGATAAAGAAAGTAGAAATAATACTACATCACGTAGTTTCATTTAATTGTGAATAATGAATTTCTACAAAATTAACGCCAAATATATTCAATATCTATTTTACCCTTAAATATGTCGTTTTGATGAAATATGTTTTAAAATATTTTTAGAGGTACTTATTTTTAGTCTCAACATTGACAAATTGTTTGCAACGTGCGGCCTAGGTGTAAGCTTTGATAATTAATTGCTTGACTCTATTGTGATTGCATTATAATCTAGAGATTTTTCTTATTTATTTACGTAATATAACAAATATAATACCGCCAGTTTATCAAAAACTACGCAATAAGGTAGTTGCGTATGAAAATCAATAAGTCAAAAACTTAAAACAAAATAATACTTTTGTTTAATAAGTGCTTGCTAACACGTCCGGTGTCGTCCGTTGCGAAGGGTGTAATTCTGAATTGCTGTTATGTCTTGGGGTTTAATTACTAATCTTATTCACACTGGATCTACTATCGATGTGAGAAATCCGAAGGACATTGACTTACGAGCATATTATCAGTCTTTAAGGCAAATTGAAAAATATCATAAGACAACGGGCAGAAAAACAGTCCCAAGAAAGTCCATTCGTCCGTCTGGTATTGAGTCCATGCATTCACTGGATGAGCATTAATAATTAAATTTCAAATATCTTAAAAAATATTTAATCTAAACAAAATGTTATCTAGAATTCACTCTGAACCTCAGGCATTATTTTTGTTTTGTAATTTTTCGTAATGCTTTAATAAATACACAAATATATAATGACAGAACAAAACAGATGGGCAGAAAAAGCCTCATACGAAATATTCGATAAAGATAGCTATATTTTAATATTAACTCAAAGCATTATCGGTTCAATTGTTTTTGCGTGCTGTTCTAACAACCAGACCAATAGACAAAAATTTAAGAAATCCTTTTTTTCTTTCGACTCGATCCAAACCACGCCTCTGATAAATTTTTGAAAAATATTCAATGCACAAAACAAAGTGACTAAACCCTAAAACGATTTTATGTAGCAGTATTATGTCAGTATCTTAAAAAGTATTTAAGTACTGTCTATACAAAGCGACTATTCTTATACTAAACTACTGAGTTGTAGATAAAACTAACTAACTATTAACTTATTACAAAACTACTGAGTTGTAGATAAAATCGGACCTCAGCGCAGGACACTTTCTCATAACGTTGAGCTGGGCTGCATCGCGAGACTACTTATTAAAGTAATAATTTAAAAGGTTCCGTGGCAGAGAATTGCCCCTAACAAAATACAGCCCGCAGCATTTTGACTCCCAATACCGCAGCACCCGTATTCGGACGGGTGCAGTGGTGTGCGGGCGTCTTTCGCTACAACCGGTTGCATATCGAACTCGTTTTATCGGATACATTTCAATCGATAGATCTCGAATATTACTTTCAATACTTAAATACGGGCCATGATGCAAAAAGGTTCGTTACTAATGAAAGTAACTGAGGTAACAGCTAGCGAGTGGATGATTTAAAGGTGCTTTTCCACAGAGCGTACATAGACTTTTCAAGGTACACAACATTAAGGATATTGTTCGTAGAATAACCTTCTCGAAGGCCTCACAATAAACTAAAACCGAAATATTATTTTTACCGTAGTGGAACAAAGAACTCCTATAATTTCATTAAAATATCTGTCTATTTACTCGTTTGCCACAGACTCACAGCAAAATATTAAAAAAAAAATTTTTATCTTAATTTACCCCCTCATGTATGAGGGGGTAAATTAAGATAATATATTTAAAAAGCAAGTAATCGAAATTGGTCTGTATAGCTTACGGTCACCATCTCATTTTTTTCAAACGCCTTTACAAAATATTTTTATCGAAATCAACCAAACCAATGTATTGACCTCCTGGAGTCGATATCGACTTGCTGGTGTCCAAATCAGCGAGAAAAAATAAGGAGATCCAGAAGGTGTAAGTAGGTATCCATGCGAATGTCAATGGGGTCCCATTTAGGAAAGACATCCTCAATATTCAGGCGTTCCTAAGTTATAAAATACACATAACATAGTTTGTGTGTGTAATAAAATTATTTATTTGATATTTCATAAAATTCTTTAATAATTATCTGCTTAGTGCATATTGCACTAATTTAAAGTCAAATATTAAGCACTATTTGTGTATTATGGTTAAATAAGAATTTCACTATGTTCTGATTTACATTTCGAAAATTCAAATATTTACTTGCATTTTGTGTCTTTTAATAAAGATTTGAAAAATCTAACTAAGTCAGCTGAAACAAACGTATTTGATGTCAAAGTTCAAAAAAGAAATTTCAATATTAGGCGAGTTGGGTGTCTACCGGGCAATAAAGTTTGGCAAACTATGATTTAAACGTTATTATTCTATCTTAAATATGTTATCTATAAATTGCTATCTTCAGTATTTGTCTTTACTTTCTTTAAAATACTGTAGTACTAGATCCTAAGAGGATAATTTAGGAGTAAATAGACAAATATTTCAATATTTGTCTTTACTTTCTTTAAAATACTGTAGTACTAGATCCTAAGAGGATAATTTAGGAGTAAATAGACAAATATATCAATATTTGTCTTTACTTTCTTTAAAATGCTGTAGTACTAGATCCTAAGAGGATAATTTAGGAGTAAATAGACAAATATTTCAATATTTGTCTTTACTTTCTTTAAAATACTGTAGTACTAGATCATAAGAGGATAATTTAGGAGTAAATAGACAAATATTTCAATATTTGTCTTTACTTTCTTTAAAATACTGTAGTACTAGATCCTAAGAGGATAATTTAGGAGTAAATAGACAAATATTTCAATATTTGTCTTTACTTTCTTTAAAATACTGTAGTACTAGATCCTAAGAGGATAATTTAGGAGTAAATAGTCAAAAATTTCACTATTTGTCTTTACTTGATTTAAAATACTGTAGTACTAGATCCTAAGAGGATAATTTAGGAGTAAATAGACAAATATATCAATATTTGTCTTTACTTTCTTTAAAATACTGTAGTACTAGATCCTAAGAGGATAATTTAGGAGTAAATAGACAAATATTTCAATATTTGTCTTTACTTTCTTTAAAATACTGTAGTACTAGATCCTAAGAGGATAATTTAGGAGTAAATAGTCAAAAATTTCACTATTTGTCTTTACTTGATTTAAAATACTGTAGTACTAGATCCTAAGAGGATAATTTAGGAGTAAATAGACAAATATATCAATATTTGTCTTTACTTTCTTTAAAATGCTGTAGTACTAGATCCTAAGAGGATAATTTAGGAGTAAATAGACAAATATTTCAATATTTGTCTTTACTTTCTTTAAAATACTGTAGTACTAGATCATAAGAGGATAATTTAGGAGTAAATAGACAAATATTTCAATATTTGTCTTTACTTTCTTTAAAATACTGTAGTACTAGATCCTAAGAGGATAATTTAGGAGTAAATAGACAAATATTTCAATATTTGTCTTTACTTTCTTTAAAATACTGTAGTACTAGATCCTAAGAGGATAATTTAGGAGTAAATAGACAAATATTTCAATATTTGTCTTTACTTTCTTTAAAATACTGTAGTACTAGATCCTAAGAGGATAATTTAGGAGTAAATAGTCAAAAATTTCACTATTTGTCTTTACTTGATTTAAAATACTGTAGTACTAGATCCTAAGAGGATAATTTAGGAGTAAATAGACAAATATATCAATATTTGTCTTTACTTTCTTTAAAATACTGTAGTACTAGATCCTAAGAGGATAATTTAGGAGTAAATAGACAAATATTTCAATATTTGTCTTTACTTTCTTTAAAATACTGTAGTACTAGATCATAAGAGGATAATTTAGGAGTAAATAGACAAATATTTCAATATTTGTCTTTACTTTCTTTAAAATACTGTAGTACTAGATCCTAAGAGGATAATTTAGGAGTAAATAGACAAATATTTCAATATTTGTCTTTACTTTCTTTAAAATACTGTAGTACTAGATCCTAAGAGGATAATTTAGGAGTAAATAGACAAATATTTCAATATTTGTCTTTACTTTCTTTAAAATACTGTAGTACTAGATCCTAAGAGGATAATTTAGGAGTAAATAGACAAATATTTCAATATTTGTCTTTACTTTCTTTAAAATACAGTAGTACTAGATCCTAAGAGGATAATTTAGGAGTAAATAGATAAATATTTCAATATTTGTCTTTACTTTCTTTAAAATACTATAATTATATTATTCTTTAAAATACTATAATTATGATAATTTCTTTTTTTATTTGCACCTTTTTCCCAATATTATTTCTGAATGCCGTTTGATTTAGTTTACGTGTTGAATGTGTTATCAAAACATTTACATTTCTTTGTGTCTTGCCTATTTTTCCAATAAGCTGTTCACTACACTGTTTAGAACTTTATAATTTTTCTTTTAATATCTTTTATTTCGGATCGTAAAAAGAATAGATCAATTAATTTATTTATAAAAAGGAAAATAGAGTTAGAACATGTACAAGAAGAAAGAGTACAACATACCTTTCGCAGCTTTTATATTCGGGACTTTTCTTTTGGTTTCGACGTCGGAAGGAAATTTCCTTCGAAGGCAATTTTATTCTACATTAAAAGTATGCGTATATTATCAATATGTATAACTCATATATTCTCGATATTTTCGAATATTTTCGATATATACTTATATTGTCGATACGTATAACATTGTAGTTTTATGTATATTGTACCGTGTCATACAACGTAAGGGGGTTCACCCTAGCCACGTCGTATTAATTGTGGCCCTTAATACGTTTAACTGATCTTGTGTTATTCTCGTATTGTTATAATGTACAACGGGCCATGTCGACTAATAATAATAACTCTCATGAAATTGACATATGCGCATGCACATGTTTAAATATGTATTAATTTTACATTTATATTTTAATGTGATTCATTCATTCCGTCATTCTTGGAACTAAATGTGTATATCAGATGTTTCGGGAGGACTATTAGTATTCTTCAACTCAACATCAATGATACCCAGAGAAAACGTAATGAACTTCACAGCCTTTTTTTAGAAAATGATGAAGATGTTGCTCCTCTACAGAAGACTTGGCTAAACGAAAATGCTTCGTTCAGCATCAGAGGTTGTACCACTATTAGGAAAGATAGATAAAATGAAATATAAGATCATAGAACCTTCGGAAATCGGTTTTTCGGGATCTACGGAGTTTCAAACTTTAAAGATTGGTCTTCGTAAGGGTTCATTTCTTCTGGTAAATGTCTATCAAATCCTGAAATTAACATCGACCCTCTAATCAACATCTGTGATATTTCTCGAGATTCAAATATCACGCTAAGCGAATTTAACGCTAAAATCCCAGTTTGAAGCTCTTCTAATCTTGATGCTAAAGGGTAATATGTAGAAGATATTCTTATTAATCTAGAATTGAATATTATCAATGATAAACAGTGCACATACCTTTCCAGTTCCACTTGTATAAAGTCTACCCTTGACATCAGAACTGTCAGCTACCATATGGCTAAAATCTGCACATAGAATGTTTTGAAAAATGCTATGAACGACCGTAAAAAACATAAAAGCGAAAAAATCACCACATTGTATTTCCCTTCTGCCACAAAAGAAAAACAAACTAAGAGGTTCCAGTACTTTAGAAATGCGGACTGGGGAAAATACACTGCCCTTTTGGACTACCTATGTTCTACTGCATTTCCACCCTAGATCTAAATGGGAAAGTGCTGAACTTCACCAACAACATCACAACAGCTGCGAAATGTTATATCCCGAGAAGAAATCGAAAAAAGATTGGGTGCTCTGCTGGAAGTATTTTGAAATTAGTTCTCCTCATTGAGAAAAGAGATTATCTAAATGAACAGCTAATAACAGAAAATACCGAAAAAATAGGAAACTCTTTGCAAAAGCAACTTCCAAGTAGGAAGAAGCAATAGCAAATGGCTAATGTCAAAAGTGGTCTGAATTATGCAAAAGATTGGACCCAAGAAAAGATTTAAAATACTGAAAGATCTTGAAGATCCTGAAAGATCCCTGAAATCCCTGAAAGATCGTGAAATAACTGTTGCTGTGGTCATACTGACCAACAGTGGAACTTCATTGAATCTCCTGGGTCCTCTGCTACCGCAAAAAAACCTATTATAAATACCTTAATGTTGCATTACTGTAACTCCAGTAAACTAAAATTTTACAGGGAGAACAAATCTGTCCGCAGATTGACCAAAAAACTTCTGTTGGAAGCAAGATCTTGAAAGGGTGATAATCAGAATTATATGTCTGATGACATCACCATACATAAATTGAACCAAGCTATTAACAATACTAACCAAGCGAAATCACATGGTAATGACCTAATTTTACGGCTGTATGTGAAACATTCTGGAAATATTCGAGGAATTATTTCTTGGATATAGTCAACACTTCCTGAAGAACCGGAAATTTGCCAAGAACATGGAAAACATCGGGCATCTTTCCAATTTTGAAACCTGGGAAATCTGCAGACAAATGTAACAACTATATTTTATGGAAAATCACAGAACGTATCACACCAGAGTCATGAAAGTTCTTGTGGATCAAAAAGCTCTAAATTTGTTCAAATCACCTATGAAACATCACAGTCTGTGTACTAGTCCATCTTTGTCAATCCATTATTGATGGTTTAAGGAAAAATATCGACAGAAAAGAAGAGGAAAACCTACGAGGAGATGGGAAAATGCGGTGAAGAAGAGTTTTGGGATGCTGAAGGTTTGTAACTGGAGATCGGTTGTTACACAAAGGGCTGCATAGAAATCGCTTCAAAGAGAAGCCTTGGGCCACTCTGGGCTGTTGATGTACTGATGTTGATGACGATGATAAAATGCTACCTACAACCTTTATCTTCATTTGCTTAGCCACTGGCATTTCTTTTGTCTAAATGTAAGAAATTATTTATCAAAACTCCGAAACGTTCTCAGAAATCTCCGATCTAGTTTTTTGTAATAAGATTATGTCTTAAAGTTGTTATAATAATGACGATTTTTATACTATATTGGATAGCTAATAATAGGTATCTACCTATATTTTTTAAAATATTCCGCCGATTATGTACATTAGTGATTTTTTGCAGAAATAAATCATTATGTGTATATAATAAATCATTCAAGTATTTGATAAGCTCTTACAAAAAATTTGTACAAATTTTTTTAAATTTAATTACTGTTTACTACGTATAGGAATATGTACAAACCACGAAATAAAAGTAAATACCTTTTTTTATTATTTTTAAAAATGTCTGCCTCGGTAGACATTTCTCAAAAATTTGTGAAAAAGATATCTCGATATTGGTCCACTTTTGCATAATGTACTTACATTATCCTTTAAGGAGAGGTCATTTGATTTCTAATGACCTCTCCTTAAAGGATATATAATCAGTAACACATGACACAAAAGTTCCAAATAATAAAGCCACAAAACATTACTATGTGTTACTTGTTTTGATTGTGTCTTCCTTTCTACAAACAAAGTAATATCTCCTGTATTTCTCATAGTTTCAGATACGCCTTTATTTATAGAAATTAGAGTTCATTATTTAAAGAAAATGTTGTTTAAAAAAACTCATTTTATATCTACATACTATACACATAAACAGATCTTTTGTACATCTTCTTCTAAAGCACCATATCAGCAGTAATATGCATAACTAAATGAAAACACGTGAATGATAGTATAAAAAAAAAACAATACAAGTTTTATAAAGACCTTGTTAGTATAAAACCATTAAAAAAACCAGGTTGTTAATTAAATTATGTTGCAAAGGTATAAAGGCTTAAAGGTGTGAGATGGTATATGAAGATATTTTGGGGACGGCAAACAAGATGGGTGTGATTACTTGGGTTCTTACCTAATGTGAATTGTAGTGGTTAGTGAAACTGTTTAGTTTACTCCATGGGCTTATCCTAATTTCCATCAAAATTAAAAAAATTAAATAAACCTATGCATAAGTACTGCATTCCACTAATAAATGTATGCTGCTGTAATGGAGCACAGGCAGCTCTTTAACAGTACCAAAATACTCATACGAAATATATACTGAAATGTTTGTATACATGCCGCATACCTACATTCCCGTATTCATGTATACTCGCATACAAACATGCATTCATGTATACGGACATATAAGTGACATCTCCTCCTTAGTAGACAGTGCTTTATGCCTGTAAATAGTTGTATATATTACCAATCTGACTACTAATATCCTAGTTACTTCATGCTTATATAAATATATATATATATATATATATATATATATATATATATTTGTACGTACTTACTGATTACAAATTTTCTATTTGCTTTATGGGTTTGGGTATATCTGAATATTATATTATGAACCGGCTTACTAATGTTTTAGTTTATTAGTTTCTTGCTCATATCAAGACAAGCCAAATGAGTTCAAACTTGATGAGTTTACCATTCATCACTGAAGTTCCCGTTATCACTTTCCAGCTCCATAATTGTATCCTGATTTTGCTAAAGGGCTTATTTATGTGGCCCTTAGTCGTAACAAAACTTTAGATACTTTATTATTAAATCTGCATTATCCGACTCGATCACTACATCTATGCTATTCAGTCTTGAGGAGTCTAAGGTATACCTTCAAATTCCTGTGAAATTCTAACCTAGATTACATGGTATTTAAACTGGGGGTAAATCCTAAACGCTTAAAAGAATTATCCAAAATGGTTTGTAAATGCCGAAGTTATGATACACAAATGTTACTTAATGCCTTTGTACGTAACTGTATGTCATTAACATTAAAACAAGGGAGGGAACTATTCCAACCTCGATAAGTTTATTTCTCATCGCGGAAGACTTCCTACCCCATATAAAAAGGAATCATTCAAGTTAGATGGTAGTGCCGGATGTATAAGGTGAATTACACGGAAAGCAAGACACCCCTCCCTTTTTGAAGTCAGGCAAAAAGTATCCATCTGATGCAAACAAATTAATTCGTATATATATTTGAACTTCTCATATATCTTGTGAATAATATCGACTGCCGAATATATTTTTAATAATAAAAATATAAAAGTACATAATATATTTAAGAATGGGAATAAATAATGGAATGAACACACTTCAACCGTTATTTATAAAAAAATAATTACTATTCTTGTTCGTTAACAGAAAAAGCGATAACTTCACATTGCTTGCAACTTCATGTCAAAAGCAGTCTGCTCAGAATTTCAGTTTCAATAGACTTTAGTATTGGGTATTTGACTAAATTTTTTTATTTGATTAATCATAATTTCAAGGTACAAGCTGATGAAGAGTGAAAACATTTTTTAATAATCTTAAAAATTTACCGAGTTATAAAAGTTTAAATTGAACCTTTAGAGAAGGTCGACAATACTGTCTTTTAATATCCGTCGAAGTCGTAGCTAAAATTTTTTTCTGATGGAATTTGTGAGTAAGATTATTATAATTAATCGTAACGTTATATAAGTAAACCACAAATCAATTTTTCAAGTTTAGTTTTTGGTTTTCAGACAAAAAATTTGGGGTGGGTTTGTCAAACCCTAATTAATGATCTTTGGCTATCGATCTTTACTTTTTTAGAAAATGACAGCCCGACAGATTTGGATATATGTGAGGTGAATTATTAGTTTTGTGGATATGCCTTTCCGGATGCTATCCATTCAACATATTCCTTTGAAAATGTGGACTAGATATATAGATTAGATATTCAGTATCATGGATCGGAAAATCGTAATTCAGTTGGCTTACAATTGGGTATTTGACTAAATTTTTTTTTTATTTCATTAATCATAATTTCAAGATACATGCTGATGAAGAGAAAAAATTTTTTAATAAAAATTGACCGAGTTATAAAAGTTTAAATTTAATCTTTAGACAAGGACGGGAATACTGTGTTGTGAGGTCATTTTTGATATTGCACATTATATTCTACGAGAGGAAAAGAGATAAGGATATACCTAACTCTATCCGTATCTTCAAATTTAGAAGCCTACAACTGGCTTATTTTTCAATCAATTTTTGATTGAAAATTTTGATTGATTTCAAGACTGGTTTTTAATTAACTTATATTTCACAAGATTGTAGGAAAAATATCAAAATTTAGAATGAGTCAACTACCGTATTGTCTATTTATACACGAATTTATAGATTTCGCAATCCTCTGTCCTAATTTCTAAAAAGTAATATATATAAAGCGCCGTTAAGGCCTTAAAGCAAGTTAAGAAAACTAATCTAAAATATATATCTGACTATAATAAAATCCAATGATTCATATTTATGTCATAATTTTTATGTTTACTTTATAATAATAATATATTGCATAAGTTGTATGGGTTTTGCTACGGATATTTTGCTATGATAAAATTGCAAGAGGATGTATTAAAAAAATACGATTGACCTTTTATTGATGTAAATAATCTTGTATAATAGATAATGTTTATATTAATTCATCAATTATTTCCATGGTTTTTACAGGCAATCATGGCTTTTCGGCATCGTTGCTAGTAAATCTATTGCTAGTCCACCTTCCTTGTTATGAGTGGAATTAAAACTATCTAAACTTACTGTTATATATGTTAGTAATTATAATTGAAGAAAATAAATTTCAAACTTTAATATTTCGGTAGTTGTACATAGATTATTTAATAAATGAAAATAATTAAAAAATTAAAAATTAATATACTTTATCCTAGGAATTGAAATTCAAGGATTTAAATCCAATACAGAAAGCAAACAAAAACAATGTGTTTTGTAAACATGATGTCTAAATTCATATCGATCATGCGAAAAGGCTTTAGGAAGACCTTAGTGTGAGATATCCATTGATGTTTCATAACATTTAAGGCTAATTCTAAATTGTAAAGTTATGCTATCTCTGTAACATCAGAGACCTTCGTTTTATGACTATTTTTATCTGTAATTATTGTAAGTCGACTTCGCCTATTATCAGCGGTAATAAATTGAATCTAATGAATATTTGTATGAACTCAGTATCACATCTGTGAACAGTTTTTTTGAAACTTAGTTACTATTCCTGCTATACAGATTTACATTGCTCACATTTGCTCTGATGTTCTAATAAAATTAAAATAAATTACTGCCATATGTTTAGTTATTTATTTTTATACTTATTATACTGTAGTACAACGAGCAATTGTGGTTAATAATTACTGTCAAAAGAGTGAATACAATCTAATAAAATATTGTGTATCTTATATATATATATACAAAAAATAATGAATAGCTACGTACGGTTGTATCCGTGCAGATCACAGATTCATTCTATCCTTTTTGGTGCAGATACACCGTGTAGGATGCTGCAAGTAGCATTTCCTGTTTCATTCATCTCGTGCGCCAGATGCGAACCAAGGATGCTGCAAAACACGTGTTCACTGTGCGAGAGGGTACTTTTTACAACCCTTGTGTGGTTCGGTTTGAGTGATATTGCTTCTTATTTATGATCTTTGATTTTTTAATGTTAATGGGAAGTAAACAAAAAGTGGGGTTGATTGAAAACATTTTAGTATTAAAATGCAGAAAGCGACACGCGTTATAAAAAAATATAACTTTACATTATAGTTAGTAAGGTCTCATCCGGATATATTAAGAACATGTGATATAAGTGAGATGTAACGATAATTTTTTTTATCATCTTTCTTCGTCCCGTACGTTTTGATTGCGTTATTACTTTCATACTAACAAAATATAAAGCTCAATTTAACAAAAGGTAGAATTATTTTCGAAAAACGGTCAAGGTTTTTATAGGAAATAGTTTCTTTTGTCTTAAGATTATTGTTTCTTTTCCTTTAAGCGATGAACTCAACAGTAAAATTTTACGTGGTTAGCGCGCTAATAAAATGTAGCTTGTAGTTTCTGTATCAGTGAATTTAAAGCTAACGTGATCTTCATTTTTGGTTCAGTCTATTTCACTGACTACAAATACAAAGAGACGCATAACTCTTGTGTATATCGATGTGAGTGTTTACTTCAACGAGGTTCCGGTAACAGTCTCTTTACAGTATTTTCTAGTTCTGAAAAAAATTAATCATACTAGAGTATAATTCTGAAAAAAATTAATCATACTAGGGTATGATTCTGAAAAAAATTAACCATACTAGGTTATGATTCTGAAAAAAATTAATCATACTAGGATATGATTCTGAAAAAAATTAATCATACTAGGATATGATTTTGAAAAAAATTAATCATACTAGGGTAGTATTTAAATTGTAATTTAATTATAACAAACAGATAGAGAATTCTACTTCATCAAATTTTTTTTTGGAAATGTTTTTATCGTTTTGTTTTCTCACAATAACGATTAAAAAGTTAGATTATATCAATTTAAATATATATTTTTTTCAGTTGATTCAATTTTTGATTTGAAACGAAAAAAATTGATTCGATTTCATATGATGAATATGATGTTTAAATCGTTTTTCAAACATTGTCTTTTAGTACGAGTTTCTATTTGTTTACACCTAAACTCCTAAATACATTTAAATGAGGCTTTCATCACAGTATCCTTCGGACTCTAAAAACTCCTTCCACTTTAAGAATATGAAGTTTAAATCGTTTTTCAAACATTGTCTTTTAGTTCGAGTTTCTATTTGTTTACACCTAAACTCCTAAATACATTTAAATGAGGCTTTTACCACAGTATCCTTCGGACTCTAAAAACTCCTTCCACTTTAAGAATATGATGTTTAAATCGTTTTTCAAACGTTGTCTTTTAGTACGAGTTTCTATTTGTTTACACCTAAACTCCTAAATATATTTAAATGAGGCTTTCGCCACAGTGCCCTTCGGACTCTAAAAAGTCCTCCCACTTTAAGAATATGATGTTTAAATCGTTTTTCAAACGCTGTTTTTTAGTTCGAGTTTCTATTTGTTTACACCTAAACTCCTAAATACATTTAAATGAGGCTTTCACCACAGTATCCTTCGGACTCTAAAAACTCCTTCCACTTTAAGAATATGATGTTTAAATCGTTTTTTAAAACGCTGTCTTTTAGTACGAGTTTCTATTTGTTTACACCTAAACTCCTAAATATATTTAAATGAGGCTTTCACCACAGTATCCTTCGGACTCTAAAAACTCCTTCCACTTTAAGAATATGATGTTTAAATCGTTTTTCAAACGTTGTCTTTTAGTACGAATTTCTATTTGTCTACACCTAAACTCCTAAATACATTTAAATGAGGCTTTCACCACAGTGTCCTTCGGACTCTAAAAACTCCTTCCACTTTAAGAATATGATGTTTAAATAATTGTTCGAACGTTGTCTTTAATACGAGTTTCTATTTGTTTACACCTAAACTCCTAAACATATTTAAATGGGGCTTTCACCACAGTGCCCTTCGGACTCTAAAAACTCCTTCCTCTTTAAGAATATGATGTTTAAATCGTTTTTCAAACGCTGTTCTTTAGTTCGAGTTTCTATTTGTTTACACCTAAACTCCTAAATATATTTAAATGAGGCTTTCACCACAGTATCCTTCGGACTCTAAAAACTCCTTCCACTTTAAGAATATGATGTTTAAATCGTTTTTCAAACGTTGTCTTTTAGTACGAATTTCTATTTGTCTACACCTAAACTCCTAAATACATTTAAATGAGGCTTTCACCACAGTGTCCTTCGGACTCTAAAAACTCCTTCCACTTTAATAATATGATGTTTAAATAATTGTTCGAACGTTGTCTTTAATACGAGTTTCTATTTGTTTACACCTAAACTCCTAAACATATTTAAATGGGGCTTTCACCACAGTGCCCTTCGGACTCTAAAAACTCCTTCCTCTTTAAGAATATGATGTTTAAATCGTTTTTCAAACGCTGTTCTTTAGTTCGAGTTTCTATTTGTTTACACCTAAACTCCTAAATACATTTAAATGAGGCTTTCACCACAGTGTCCTTCGGACTCTAAAAACTTCTTCCCCTTTAAGAACATGATGTTTAAATCGTTTTTCAAACGTTGTTTTTAGTACGAGTTTCTATTTGTTTGTTCTTAGATCACTTAAAAACTACTAGGTAAATTTATATAGAAAGTTTACTATTTATTTATTACAGTTTATAAAAAACAACTGAAATAGCAAATACAACATCATAAAGTTGATAAATAAAGAAATAATATAGTAAATATGAGTTAAAAGAAGGATTACGTACACAGCTATAAACATTTAGTGGTTCTATTGATCTATTTACAAATATTAGTTTTGTTTTTCACCTGATAAATGCATGACGCGATGTACCTTTCACAAGTGATTTTCAAAAATTATGAGATTTAAAATCATTGCCGCAGTCCGGTTAATTCGATTTTATTTAAATTGGTAATAAAACTATTTATTTTTTCATAATGCTAACTTCAACAATTTCGAAGATAAAGGCAGGGGTGATATTTTTACGAATATTTTCAACAATTTATTTAGAATTATCTTACATAAATTATAAAAAAGAAATTGATCTGTTATAAATTACTCTTTGATGTCCCTCAAAAGCCATAAAAGGAAAGATATAATTATAAATAAATAAACAAATTTAAGGATATAATAAAAAAAAAAAGAAGAAAACCATAAAATACAGTACTCAATATGGGAAACTTTGATAATTACAAACTAAACACATATTATTAATGTCCATTGGGCAAATTATCACAAATTTTAATATAACCATTCTAATATTACGAACAAAAACTAGAGTTTAGAATCATCTCATTAAAATATAGTTCATCCGGTATAACAACATCACAAGTACTAAAATCTTTTATTCGCGGTATATAGAGCGATATAGATTTGTAATTCGAAGGTTTCAATAAATATGAATGCTGCGTCAAATGCAAGACTGTTTATGCTTGCTTTGTAATATGCACAATTTTTTTCCCTTTTTTTTCAGTTCCGATGTTACTACACTACATGTGCAATATACTTTTATTAAAAAAAATACAAAGCATTTCAAAAACCTTATTTTCAACTCCATTATGCATACAATTTAAACAATTTCAAAATGGAAGCTTAAAGTGAAATAAAAAACCAAATCGATTCTTTAATTTCTTAAGAAATTAAAGAAGAAGAAAAGAGCTTAGAAAGAAAGAAGAAAGAAGCTTTATTTTCCATGTAAAAAGAAACACCTAATACCAATTTATAACAAAGGAGGAGAAAAATAACCTTACAAGTAGATATAAGCTGCCATAAAACCCTTCTACTTTTTGGTCAGACAATAAATGTAAACAAACCAGTTTATAACAATAGAAGAGGAATAGAGGAGAAAAATAACCTTACGAGTAGATATAGGCAGCCATATAACTCTTCTACTTTTTGGTCAGACAATACATGTATACCAACCACTTTATAAGAAAGGAAGAGAAATAGAGGAGAAAAATAACCTTACAAGTAAATATAAGCAGCCATATAACCCTTCTACTTTTTGGTCAGACAATAAATGTATACCAACCACTTTATAACAAAAGAAAGAGAAATAGAGGAGAAAAATAACCTAACGAGTAGATATAAGCAGCCATATAACTCTTCTACTTTTTGGTCAGACAATAAATGTATACCAACCACTTTATAACAAAAGAAAGAGAAATAGAGGAGAAAAATAACCTAACGAGTAGATATAAGCAGCCATATAACCTTTCTACTTTTTGGTCACAATAAATGTATACCAACATGAATTTACAAATCTCTTTAACTCTACAATTTCATTTTTTCTTGTAAAACTATTCTCATCCAGTATGTGAAACTTTGGCATATCTTACTTCATTCCAACTCGCTCAACAAATAACTCAGCTATTGCTAAGCTATTCCGCCTCTAAGGCTCACCGATAAATAGCGACCAGCGATCTCTGAGACTTGCCGATAAGCACATCCGGGATGTCGCTTCTAGTTGATGTGGCTAATTACTGCTACCCGTATTTCCTATTACAACAACCTCAGCGGATAATTTTTGATTTTTTGCTATCTTATGGAGTCCGGTTTTCGCTGCCCGGGTTTGCCCGGGCTCCAAATCTTTGGAGGTCTTTGATCTAATTATGGATTTCGAACTCACACGTTTATTTCACTCAGTTATGTGGCGAGTAGAATCTTGCCGATACATGGACAATTTCTCTATATATGCCTTTATTAAATCGGTTCAACCATCGCCGAAATGAATATACATATATATATATATATATATATATACATATATATATATATATATATATATATATATATATATGTATATATATATATGTATATATGTATGTATATGTATATATATATATATATATATATATACATATTGTGGATATTATTAGATCCTAGAAGGGATAAATTTAAAATGAAACTAGAAAATATTTTAGTTTAAATGGACCAAGAAGACCTCGTTTTCTAAGAGGATGGAATTGCCAGTATCTCCCATATAAGGATACTCATTTGACCCAGAAATATTGTTAGTACTATTTTCAAGTGACTTCGCTCACATTGACTACTCGCTTTACCCAGTTATTAGTGCCAGAGAGGTAAATAGATAATGGTTAACAATTTGATGTTGTTCTGAGGCACTTTCTCTTCAACCTTTTGATGTCATATCAAGATATATCGGTTTTCATAAATTATAATAAGTCCAAACTTTTAATTTTTGAGAATTCTTTATTTTATGCAGTCCACAGGAATGGAAGTTATTTTACTTGGAAATTTGCGGCAGTATGTAAGTAATATAGAATAAAACCGATGACAGGCGTTAGTAAGGAAGATAAATTTTCTAGAATTTGAAAACATTTCATTGTTTATAATGTAAGAAAAAATAATAAGGAAAAACAATGTTCCCAATTAAATGAAACTACGTGATGTAGTATTATTTCTACTTCCTTTAAGTTCCTACCACAACCTAGGGTTCCTTGTATTACAACATCTTCAGGTGGGCTATTAGCAAAGATGATATACAAAAATGCTAATTGCCCACATGAAATTGTCGTAATACAACGAAACCTAGGTCGTGGTAACGAACTTAAAGAAAGTAGAAATAATACTACATTACGTAGTTTCATTTAATTGTCAATAATGAATTTCTACAAATTTAACGCCAAATATATTCAATATGTGAAAAACAATGTAATGTGAAATATTTTGCATATAATTTATCTAAATACTCACTTTTAAAACGAGTAAATAATACAAAACCTAGTGCTAAATTATTAACAAATTACTTATGTTGTACATCTTTAGCCATATATCTAGTATAGATGGTGCATAAGATACAAGTTATTGATATATAGAATAAAACAATGCATTTTTGTATATCAAAAATACCACAAAATTAGCATCATAAAGCGTAAGATGCGGGAAAAAATACACATTTGTTACAAGTCGATAACGAAAAAACAACTGTTAAATTTCCATGATTTGACGTTGACGTTTCAAATTCGACGGTAAATTAAACAAATACTTTTATTTTAGTTTTCATAAACATATGAATATTTTAATAAATATGAATATTTTAAATTAATGTCACATTTATTTTTTCTGTAATAATTGGTGGGGGCATAATCGGGTACTATATATTATGTATTATGTTGATTAATAGTTTTTAGGTTAACGATAGTTAAATTAAGTATTAAGTAAGATAAATGAACTATTAAGTTAACAGAGAAATCGACAGACCAAAAATTCAAAAACCATTGTACACTAGGCTACCAAAATCGAAAAGCCCATTCAAATTGATCAAATAATTTATACATAATGTATTCACCAAAAAACAGAGACCAAAAGTTTCAACAACGGTCTGCTTCTCCGTTACAATTTTGTTTATAAATTCTCAAACCAATTCCACATTAATTATAATTAAATATATTTGAAATTTTTAATGTACAAACTTTTTAACCTTTATTAATTCATATAGATCTATGTAATCTTTATCTATATATATCTTTTTAACCTTTATTAATTCATATAGATCTATGTAATCTTTATCTATATATATCTTTTTAACCTTTATTAATTCATATAGATCCTTTCTTTAACACACTATCTTTTTAATCTTTATCTATTTCAGTAATATCGTTACTTCACATATTTAAAAGTTCTAGATTTATATATATTTAACATAGGTTTCACATTAAGAATTTTTATACTTGTTATTAATTGCTGAACAATTTAATATAATAGATTCATAACTTCAATAAATAGAAGGATATAAAAAGAGGGAAACATAAACTCTACTCATATCTTAGGAAAAAGATACGTTACAGATACGTGTGCGATGCGACCTTTCCGATTTGTTACCGTCAATTGTTATTGTCCTTTAGCACTTTTTACAATTGTTACAATTACTTTTTTGTTTATAAAAAATTTTACAGTTTATAAAAAATGCGCTGTCAAGCAGATCACAATAAAATCAATTTCCTTAGTTCAATTAGTCCAAAATTTGAAATAGATGCCACGTTGCCAATAATTGGCTTTGCGTTTTATATTTACATCACTGAATTCATTGGACAAAGGTGTTTGCGGAATTCGTAAGGAAAACATGCTCAACGGGTCATTGTCACGAATGAATATCAATTCGATGTACACGGAGCCATAACAAAAAATACGACGGCGCTCTACCTATGCCTACGGCTACTGACGCGCGACGTCCATTAAAACTGGCCAAGTTTGAAAAAAAACTAGGTGTACGTATATAGGTGTATATGTGTGCGGTGTGCGTGCATGTGTGTATATATATATATATATATATATATGTGTGTATATATATATATATATATATATATATATATAATATACTTTAAGTGTAACATTTCCAATATAAGCTATGCCTTTATCAGAATGCTTCGAAAGGCGAACAAATAATGTCCAGCTGTAGTAACGCGCAAGTGTAGTACTTGAAACGAATAGTCGTCATTTCAAATGAGTCAAAAAAATGACACAATTACCGTATTACGATAGTTGACTCATTCTAAATTTTGATATTTTTCATACAATATTGTGAAATATTAAAAACAAAATAATTAAAAACCAGTCTTGAAAAAAATTATAAAATTTCTTGAAAAATAAGCCAGTTGTAGGCTTCTAAATTTGAAGATACGGATAGAGTTGGGTATATCCCTGTCTCTTTTCCTCTCCTAGAATATAATGTGCAATATTAAAAATGACCTCACGACACAGTATTGCCATCCTTCTCTAAAGGTTAAATTGAAACTTTTATAACTCGGTAAATTTTCAAGATTATTAAAAAATTTTAATGTACCTTGAAATTATGATTAATGAAATAAAAAAAAAATAGTCAATACCCAATTAAGCGAACGTTTTAGAGAATCTTGATTCAAAGCAGTACAATACTAATTATACGTACTTTTAAATGTTAATTATTGATTTATACTTTTAAAACGTTTATAAATGCCAATCGTTGTTTTAAATATGTATTATGTCCAAAAGTTTTCCGTCGCCAAGTAATTTCTAATAAAGATCGAGATTTAGTGATCGTAATCAAAGTGGTGGATATTCTTATAGAGATAACGAGAGAAAGTATCATTTCAGAGAGTGCTGCCGAAAAAATAAAGAAAAACTTCAATAATATAGAAAAGTATGGAACTTTAGCAAAGTTAGGAGGTAAAGTGAGAAACATTTCAATATATCCTCTGAGGGGCAAATTATAAAAATTGTAAGAAAAATACCAACAATGACGTACCGGGAAATCAAAAAATAATTTAAAATAAGTTTATCTCAAAGAAAAATCTAGCGTTGTATAAATGAAAAAAACTTCGAATCTGTATAAACATCTGTAAAAGATATTTTATTAATACAGTTAATAAAAGAAAGAGACTTGAATTTCCAAAAAAAAAACACCAAATATGTATCTTTGTTTTCGGAAAAAAGTAATTTGGGGTAAGTTCAAAAGTAAGTTCAACTTTTAACAAATAAAAAAAGTTAGCAATAAACAAACAAATAAAGAAAGTATGGAGAAAGCCGCTTGAAACTTTGGACAATAGATTCGCGGTAAAGACAATGAAGCACCGAGATGGCTTTGTTATGGTGTGGGACCACTTTTCATGGTAAAGGTTGGGAAATATAGTTGAAATAAAGAGCAGAATGACAGCCGGTTCCCACGTTAATATTCTAAATGAGAATTTAGAAGAATCCACTTGAAAATGGGTATTTTCGACCATTTTATCTTTCAACAGGACAGTGATCCAAACATACTGTACTGTTTTGACAATATTGGACAAAACATTTCAGTATGTCATTATTCTTATAAAACTTTTTTTAACTTCTAAATTTTTACAATTTTAACTGAAAATTATAATAATATTGATCAAAAATGTATTACGCAAGTTAGTGAAAAGTTTACGTCGGTAATTAGAAGCTGTTATTGAAGCAATTGTCCTCTTGTTCTTATATAATTTCAATTTTTATCAATATAATTATTACTGTTTAGCGAATTCATCTAGGTTTATAATTATTTAGCTATAACAGAAGCATAAATACAGTCACTATTAACTTGATTTATATAATAGAAGGGATTGCTTACTCGCATAGTTCGCATATGAGAAACTCATTACGAGTACACATACCAAGTTTAATTGTGTCTTTAATCATCGATCAAGCAACTAGAAATCATCGACTACGGAGAAGCTCAAATTTCGAGCTAGAATCAAGTATCTGACACAGCAAAGAAAATCACCATAAGCCATATTGAATGAGACATCATCCGACTACGGACCTCTTGTCCTAGTAAAATCATGATTTACAAAAGGCATAATCTCTTCAAAGAAGGCAGAAGTTCAATCGAAGACAACCTGCGATCAGGACGGTCTATCAAGGCTACCTGCTGGGACATTGTTGAAAAACTTGTTTTGGAAGATTGTCATTTAATAAAAGTAGTTGGGAGAAATGGTTTGAATACCTTCCACAACCACTTATAATATTCTACATGACCATTTTGGCACGTCTAAAATCAGCGGAATATGGGTGTGAAGAATGTTTATGCCGTTCCGCCGCAAAAACAATAAGGTGTCGAGTGCTTACGCATCTTTTTGCATCTCTATAGAAATTTTGAGCCAAATTGTTACGCGTGAAGAAGCTTTGGTTGACGGGTGACGAAATTTGGTACGAGCCTTAATCCAAGCAGTTCGTGCAGTATGACAATCGACTGGAAACGACACGGTGACGGTTTTCTCAGACGTAGAGATGATGAGAGAGTACTACGCTGATCTACAGGAGCAACTTAAATAAGCATTGAAGGAGAAAAGATGAGGAAAATTAGCGAAAGGTGCGTCGCTTTTGCACGACAATGCACCTGAACACAATAGCCATGTTGCGACATCTGTCATCAGAGGCGTGGCTTTCAAATCTGATACGCCTACCTTAAACCCCAAATTTCGCTACCACTATTGTTCCCAAAAAGTAAAAAGGAGCGAGCGTGGGAAACATTTAGCGATGATGAAGAGGTCAAATCTGTAATTTAGATTACATTTTTGAGGGTATAAATAACTTAACCAAAAGAACCGAAAAATGTATTAGGGTTAAGGGTTCAATATATTCTTGAAATGGTAAAAAGCCCCCATTTTTTTGACCTTCTTTCCACCCCATTACCGCGAACTCTGCCGTCAGCACATACGTACCATACATGGTCATTTAGCATGGATCCAATTGAGAAAGGGGTTCATTGATTGTAACTTTACGTTATAAAAGATCGTGATAAGCAAATAACCAAAAAAATAATGTGAAAAAATGTTTGGGTATAAAATGTATACATTATTCAATAATTTATGGAATATATGAGCAGTAATCATATCCCTACTTAATTTTTCCCATGTCAAATAATGTATTTTTATATGTTAAACTTGTGTACTAATATTCTTTATAAACTCCTACATCTTTCAACCGATTTCCCTCTAATTTTCCACAGTTAATGTCTACTCCCTAACTACAAATCCAAAGAGATTGGTAATCCTCACCTCACCCCTTGTGATGATACGGGTGATGGTAATTCCTAAAACAGAGCAGAGCCAGGTATAACATTTTTGTTAGCCGTTAGTAGACCAGAATGGCATTCATTGTCACCTTATAGTTGTAATTTGAGTTATAATTTTTTTTTATGAATTACGTTAATCAGGAGTGTTTAATTTCATCAGTATTTTTATCATCACATGATAACTCACATACTTAATAACTAACTCCAAAATTGTGTGCTTTTACTGAGCTTCGAAAAAGTTTCACATTTCTTGTTTTTCATATTATCAGGAAGTACATAGTCATATCCGGAAGTACCTGAAAACCCGTCAGCACCCTTATTATTTTCGCTCCACTTTCAATCTACAATCTACAGTTTCTTTCCTTTTCAAATTAGCTATTAAAACATTTCTTATAATTTATATCTCATCTCTGTCATTTTGTTACATATGAACACGTAAATGAACATACCTAGAAGTATATCATTCTTTTAAGTAAGTATATCATTATTTTTATATGTTACACACCTAGAATATATATACATACGTTTCGTAAAAATACAATCGCAATATTCCATGTGGCCATATCACCTAGACATTTCGGTATTTTCATACCCACACCGAATCCGTTCCGCATGTTCTCGCCATTAATTCTATCATTTCATTTCGCAAACTGTTTGTTTTTTTGTCGGCTTCGTTATTAACAGAATATATTTCTTTCTCTTTCAGGTAAGGCTATGGTTCAATTATCTTCAGTTGACAACGGATGAGATAAACTTTTTCAGGTGAGTTAATGTAAACATGTGGCCACGTA
Organism: Druceiella hillmani; assembly: GCA_039881145.1. Classification (NCBI taxonomy): domain Eukaryota; kingdom Metazoa; phylum Arthropoda; class Insecta; order Lepidoptera; family Hepialidae; genus Druceiella; species Druceiella hillmani. Next base: position 15,285,167 of record JAYKKI010000011.1, on the reverse strand, counting down.
TCAACGGTTTTTATGTGTACATTTTCACTTTAACATTCCTTTAGCATTGTTCATTGTGATTGTCACCTTGCCCCGCTTAATCCGTATTTAATATTAGTTTAATCTTACTGTCAAATAAAATATATAAGGGGTAGGAAATCAAATTACACGTATATTTTTCGAAAAGTTCGAAGCAGAGATTTTTGCCTGGAAACAATTAGATGCCAAAATAACTTTTTAGATCTTTTTTCAGTCTGTTTGTATTCCGTTTGCTTGCGTTTGACACAAAAACTAATTGAATCCATTTGAATTACACTTTCACTGAGATAATGGTAGAGGTCCGATTTCCGTTTCCGATTCAAATCCAGGTTACCCTTTGTCAAATACATTGTCCCGGTGAAATGCATATAAATTTCTAGGGGGTTGGAAATTTAAATATTGGCTGCTCAAGCAATGAGAACCAAATGCACATACTTAATATTTGATTATAATAAATTATCGGAACTGCCATAGTTATTAAACTTAAAGTTTGGTTTTGGTTATTACAGAGAAAAACTGCGTCGTATTAATTTAAAATCTAAGCAAGAAAAACCGCGCGAATTTATTTATTAAAAATCTAAGCAATTATTTATTAAAAATCTAAGCAATTAATTTATTTAAAATCTAAGCAAGAGAAACCGCGCGTAAAGTTAATATGAAAATTCAGTGTAGTCCAAGAAATTTTACTCGAGGCAAAGAATTAAAACGCTGTAACAGACAGATATGTAGAAGGGTGACAAAATAATTAGAAGCATTTTAATGAATATTCTTCTTTTGCATTGCTTTTAATCTTGACAATAGAATATTACAAAAATGTTGATTGTGAGGAATCAACCTTTGTTCTTAACGTGCTTAATCAGTGAGTGCAGGTCGAGATTTAGCATTTTCCAGCTTTAATATCTGTATTGTGCTGTAATTTTTTCTTCAATTCCGCGACTCCAAATATGCTTTACCATTGTTAAAAAATATCATTTTTTATATCAGTATCGGAACATTTGTCTATATTAAGACACAATTTGTGAAAATATTTTTTTACGAGTTATTAATTTACGAGTATCTTTAGCTATATAGGAGACGAAAAATATTGGCAAAAAGTTAGCAAATTTAAAGCAAATAATCTAAGAAATAAACGTAAGGAATTACTTTGCTTTTTATATAAGAATTCTAATACACATTTTACATAATTAATTCTCATCATACCACCATATTCGGCTCAATTTCCCATGCTCGTAGGGGAAAGTTTGTTTGTAATAAATGTGTCGTGAGTCATAAATACTTGAATATGATAGTTGTCATAAATCGTGACATACAGTCAATGCTGTTAACCTTGAAAGCTGTCTAAAAATTAGGCATTAGGCATTTGAGGAACCTAAAATTTTCACCATTTCTACACAGCAGTAAATATTATAATCTATTGATTGGCCATTATAAATTTTCATTACGATAATAATAAATAATATAATACAGCAAAAAAATGTTTTAAAAGCCTAATAGGGAATGTATTAGATGTTGTCAACTCTCATCCACCTTTGAATTTCCATAACTCCCGCCGCCATCCCAAATATATGGATCCTACTTCAAACCCAACTCCGTTCATCATATCGCGAGGCGCAGCCACGTCCGACCCCGCCCAAAACTGCTTTCCTTCCGGCCAACGCGCACCAACAGACGTGGAACGACGGGTCGGCGAGCCGATGATGCAAGCTTGAGTTCTCGGTACACAGCGACAGGGCTATCGTGGATCTAACATGAACATGATAATATAAAATGCATTTTAAGCACGGACAGCTCTCTGTAAATTCCATATTTTGGTATCACGAACGTTGAAAATGAATGTGCACTAATACTGCAAGAAATTGAAACGCTATAAAAACAAAACTACTAACAAGTTTATGTGGATAAAATTTGCTCACAGAATCAGAGGGGAAATAAAAAATTATGTTAAATGATAGGAACGCTTCGTTCTATTCTAGTAGTATTTATTGCTAGTAATTCAAATATTTCAGATTTGAAGAGTTATATTTGATCATTTTGATATGGAAATGAAATGTTAACGTATATCGAACATTCAAATAGATACAAGTATATGGGAAAGGACAAAATAAATACAAGTATATGCCAAAAATCTTCTTCTTCTTCAATGGCCTGACAGCCCAGAATGGGCCCCTACTTTTCACAGAATCAACTCCAAACCTCTCCTATTCTTGGCCAGAGACATCCAGTCCGTAACACTTAAGATTTTAAAGTCTTTTTTTAAAGTCACCTAAGTTTAGTATATGCCACGAATAAAAAGTTAAAACAAAAAGTTAAAAAAAAAGGTACAAGTATATGCCAAGAATTCAAAACAATATTTATAAAATTAGAGTAATATTTTTTAAAAATACTTTGAAACCATCATACCCACTCCGCTTGCTTCTTTTATCATTTTCACCCGACAGTACAAGAGGTTTTAAAGATAATTAAAAAATATTACAAGACATTGTCATTCGTATTCAATATAATACTTGTGAATATTTGCCCCTCGTGAATATTTCAAAAGCTCTCAACCAGCTTTCCTTTTCTTTTTTAGTGAAACTTCTTTGAGTCCCATGACAGTAAAATTGTCAGGATCGCAGACTTTTTCATGCAATATTTTTATGACGTTACAATGAAAGGAATCTACCGCAAGATGTAAGGAAAATAGGTACTTAGCTAACGACCAGGTGAGACATAGATGGACACGATGGAATAAGACAAGAAGTATATGCATGAGCGAAAACAAATAAAAATACAATCTATGGACTTACACTTATTATATTCTCTTTCTCTCTCTCTCTCTCTCTCAGCTGCGTTATCCTTTACTAGATAATTACTGATCGAGCTTTATATCGCTATAAAAGTTTCACTTTAGTCACGTGTATGCGATTTAATCACGTGTATGCGATCTCTCTCTCTCTCAGCTGTGTTATCCTTTACTAGATAATTACTGATCGAGCTTTATGTCGCTATAGAAGTTTCACTTTAGTCACGTGTATGCGATTTAATCACGTGTATGCGATCTCTCTCTCTCTCTCAGCTGTGTTATCCTTTACTAGATAATTACTGATCGAGCTTTATATCGCTATAGAAGTTTCACTTTAGTCACGTGTATGCGATTTACCACGTATATGCGATCTCTCTCTCTCTGAGCTGTGTTATCTATTACTAGATAATTACTGATCGAGCTATATATCGCTATAGAAGTTTCACTTTAGTCACGTGTATGCGATTTACCACGTGTATGCGATCTCTCTCTCTCTCTCTCTCTCTCTCAGCTGTGTTATCCTTTACTAGATAATTACTGATCGAGCTTTATATCGCTATAGAAGTTTCACTTTAGTCACGTGTATGCGATTTAAAAAAGTGTATGCGATCTCTCTCTCAATCTCTCTCAGCTGTGTTACCCTTTACTAGATAATTACTTATCGAGCTTTATATCGCTATAGAAGTTTCACTTTAGTCACGTGTATGCGATTTAATCACGTGTATGCGATCTCTCTCTCTCTCTCTCTCTCAGCTGTGTTATCCTTTACTAGATAATTACTGATCGAGATTTATATCGCTATAGAAGTTTCACTTTAGTCACGTGTATGCGATTTACCACGTATATGCGATCTCTCTCTCTCTCTCTCTCTGAGCTGTGTTATCTATTACTAGATAATTACTGATCGAGCTTTATATCGCTATAGAAGTTTCACTTTAGTCACGTGTATGCGATTTACCACGTGTATGCGATCTCTCTCTCTCTCTCTCTCTCAGCTGTGTTATTCTTTACTAGATAATTACTGATCGAGCTTTATATCGCTATAGAAGTTTCACTTTAGTCACGTGTATGCGATTTAAAAAAGTGTATGCGATCTCTCTCTCAATCTCTCTCAGCTGTGTTACCCTTTACTAGATAATTACTTATCGAGCTTTATATCGCTATAGAAGTTTCACTTTAGTCACGTGTATGCGATTTAATCACGTGTATGCGATCTCTCTCTCTCTCTCTCTCAGCTGTGTTATCCTTTACTAGATAATTACTGATCGAGATTTATATCGCTATAGAAGTTTCACTTTAGTCACGTGTATGCGATTTACCACGTGTATGCGATCTCTCTCTCTCTCTCTCTCTCAGCTGTGTTATCCTTTACTAGATAATTACTGATCGAGCTTTATATCGCTATAGAAGTTTCACTTTAGTCACGTGTATGCGATTTAAAAAAGTGTATGCGATCTCTCTCTCAATCTCTCTCAGCTGTGTTATCCTTTACTAGATAATTACTGATCGAGCTTTATGTCGCTATAGAAGTTTCACTTTAGTCACGTGTATGCGATTTAATCACGTGTATGCGATCTCTCTCTCTCTCTCTCTCTCAGCTGTGTTATCCTTTACTAGATAATTACTGATCGAGCTTAATGTCGCTATAGTAGTTTCACTTTAGTCACGTGTATCTTTTCTTGTACTGTATGTAATATATTTTCAGATTCTATCGAGTTAGAATAATGTAATTATTATGTTGTCTAAGTTAATTGATCTAACGGGAAACTAGCAAATTGGACAATAAAATAGTAAAGATACATAATTATTGTTATTTTCTTTTGAAATTACTAGACATAATATCGACTTTCGCGCACACGTTACTAAATGTACTCGCCGAAGTAGGCCAATAAACGTGTTCACTTTGACTTAACAGTAAACTTTTTCTCATAAATACTTATTTCTACATTAACATTAACATTGTACGGAAGGTCATAACGGAATTACTTAATAATTATGATTTGAAAATCAATCTACAAAGCTAGTGCACACACGTTAATACTCACTAGTATATGTGGGAAGAATGGAAATATGTAAGAGTTTGCAAGTGTGATTTAAAAAGAATTTCCTTTTGCGCTTCCAAGTGCAAACGATTTACCAAAGTTGCTACATCAAAGATATCATTCGACTAGATGCTTTCTCTAATAAATATTGCCTATCTAGAGGTTTTATGTAAGAATGGGAAAAAATATCTGTACTTTTCTCTTATTAAACACAACGCGTTGAAATAACTGAGATGAACTTATTCATTATAAAACTGAAATTGAAAGTTAGGCAAAGTTATTTTGATTTTCACTAAAGAAAACATAAAAGTGACAAGTATAGTTTTCTCTTATTAAACACAATGCGTGGAAATAAATTAGATGAACTTATTCATTATAAAACTGAAATTGAAAGTTAGGCAAAGTTATTTTGATTTTCACTGAAGAAAACTTAAAATTGACAAGTATAGTTTTCTCTTATTAAACACAATGCGTGTATATAAATTAGATTAACTTATTCATTATAAAACTGAAATTGAAAGTCAGACAAAGTTATTTTGATTTTCATTTAAGAAACCTTAAAAGTGACAAGTATAGTTTTCTCTTATTAAACACAAAGCGTTGAAATAAATTAGATGAACTTATTTGTTATAAAACTGAAATTGAAAGTTAGACAAAGTTATTTTGATTTTTATTTAAGAAACCGTAAAAGTGACAAGTATAGTTTTCTCTTATTAAACACAATGCGTTGAAATAAATGAGATGAACTTATTTATTATAAAACTGAAATTGAAAGTTATATAAAATCGTGAAATGAAGCGCTTTTCAGAAAATTTCTTATAAATACGTTATAAATATAGGTTTCTTGTTAGTTAACGCTTCTGCTTTTATTACACTATATAAAGGTTGTTTTTATTCAAAAAATGTAAGCAATGCTAAAAATATTTCTAGAATACTAATATATTTCAACCACCCTCTGTTGCTCGCAATTTGATTAAAATCAATTTATTTTATCAAGATTCTATAAAAATCAATTACAAATACGTCCGTCAACTCTGGAGTTAACACACACTGTGCACATCCGGCAAGGCACCAAACTCAATTTTCGCAAAGATACTTGCCAAAAACCAGTTTCGGGGCCCGGCAGTCTATTTGGTTTATTTTTATATAAGAACGGCCAAATGGGCGGTGCGCAATTAGTTTAAAAATTCGATTTTTTAAACTTCTTTTTCTACCTTCTCTTTGATAAATATGTTCAAAAAAATAACTTTTAATATCAACTACAAGTAATATTCCAGTATTTTTAAAATTATTGTATGTTTGTTATTTTTAATTCGAATAACATTTTTTTTATATATCTATAAAATCTTCATTGCCATTAAGAATAGCCATGACCTAAAGAAATGTTAATTTTATGTATAAAAAAAGAAGATTTTCATTATATTCGTGATTTTCATTTATTTATTTTTAGCACACATACGATAATTTAAAAATTTTAACATTCCGATTCGAGAAGACAAAACATATATTTTTTTGTGACGAGACCTCGTAGTAGGCGCAACGTAATTAATAAGGTATTAGTATTATTATATATCATGATGTCGACCAAAAAATGTCTAGTTACTTTTTATGACATGATCTCGAGAATTCACATATTCCATAAAACGTAAAAGATATAGAAATTAATAGGTAATTTTATTCAGACTTACTTTAAAGCATTTTTTTCAAGAAAACATTTTCATAGACAGTGAATCTAAGATGCCAAACATAGGATGCGCAATACAAATATATACTCTCAACTATGGTAAGGAACGTTATTAACGAAATTACTTATTATCAACTGTTTTGTTGATAAGAAAATATGTAACATCCCACGGATATTTTTTACCACCCTTACATTTTCTTCACTATCCCATTATAATCAGGCCCAAGTAAACTTTAACTTTCTCCATATAAATTTAAACTATAATTAGCAAATTTATAATTAATTAAAAATATACTATAATTAAAATAACTTTATTGAGTTTAAGTAATAGCTTTAATGTAGATATAACATTTTCAAATTAATAAGAAAAACTTATTTTGTTGCTAAATATTTCTATCACGAATGTAATGTAATATTAAAAATCCTTTAAAATGTGTATTGTACACAATCTGAGAAAAGTTTAAGCTTTGTTGATTTTAGTGCAATAAATTTTTCTATCTTATAGCTTGCGAGCCTTTTTCATCTATATTTTTACAGGGAGATTTTCGAGAAGTGCTCAATTTTCCGCCTATTTGATAAGACTACGATTTATTTTCTTATGTAATATGCATGCTTTACGAAAAACTAAGGCTAAAAAACATTTTCTTTGTTAAAATTGATTTTAGAATATTTATCTTGTTTTACCGTTGCCTACACACCTCTTCTAAATCGCCTACATTTATTGAAAAGTCGAATACATAATTTTAGAATTATATCGTTGAAAGTTAGACAAAGTTATTTTGATTTTCGCTTAAGAAAAAGCTCAGGTCGAGAACTTTTAAGGACGTGATAATATGAAACTTAAAATATGAAACTTAAACTTAAATTAGGACGTGATAATATGAAACTTAAACTTAAATTATATCAACTGGAAAATTAGACAAAGTTATTTTTATTTTCGCTTAAAAAGTCACAAGTATAGTTTTCTCTTATTAAATTTTGCAATATATTCACATTTCGATTCGCCTTTTCTGTTGTTTATTTCAATTTAAATAAACGTTTCCATGTAATTCGTTTAATTTACGAATGCTAATTTTTTTCTAAATAAATGTGTTTAAAGAAAAACTTGGATAAATCCTTTATTTATTATGATTCTTTTATCCGATATTTATTTTTAATTACAACACAAATTATGTGTTGAAACTATAGATACTACCATAATTCATATTCAACATAAAAATTTTACGTAATATATAATTTAAAATAACGACAAGTTAAATTGGGTATTTGACAATTTTTTTTATTTCATTAATCATAATGTACGAAATTTTTTAATAATCTTAAAAATAGACCGAGTTATAAAAATTTTAATTTTACCTTTAGAGAAGGACGGCAATACTGTGTTGTGAGGTAATTTTTAATATTGCACATTATATTCTACGAGATAAAAAGAGACAGGGATATATCCAACTCTATCCGTATCTTCAAATTTAGAAGCCTACAACTGGCTTATTTTTCAATCAATTTTTGAATGTTTTTCAAGACAGGTTTTTACTTAACTTATATTTCACAATATTGTACGAAAAATATCAAAATTTAGAATGAGTCAACTACCGTATTTTGCCTAATATTTTGAATCGCATACGCCACTGTGCAGCGCTCGAAGAATTTACGCCGACCAATTCAGTAGAACGCACATAAAAAGGTTAGTTACGTCATTGTAACTTAAAAACGTTTATTTATAAGAAGTAGAACCTCGATGGCTCTTGTTCTTATTTGTCGGCCCGAACGCTGCCACAACCTCATCGGTTCATCGTCTTGTCACCAGGGGGCAGTTTTTATCCGATCTGTTGTTAGAACACTTTTTAAATAGAAAGTAGATCTGATGAATTTGGTATAACAAATATAATATTTCGATTCAACGGCTTTCAAGTAATTTGACTGTTATTATCGTACATGTGCTGAAGTTGTCCTCAATTTTGTCTTTCTTTTTTGAATAAATTAAAATAGAAGATCGTTACTGCGCAGTTCGTTCATTACGTTTCTCCAACGTATTATCACAAGCATTTAAATAATAATTTCAAAGCATAACTTTATGTTTCAATCAAATATTTTAATTTATCATTCCCTATCTGTTTTAATTCCATTCAAAAATGCCCTAAAACTGTAGTTGTTCAAACTTTTTTTTCACAAAACACATCTCATTGCGCTTTCATGTTAATAACATCAATGTTACAAGTGATGTTTTTTTTCTGTTTGGATAATGTTAATAGACAAATTTTGAATTTAAGTGTATTCACCATAGAAACCCTGAGTATTTAGATAACTGAGTTTTGAGTTGAAAGGTGTTAACAAATATTAATCATCAGAAAACAAATATTAATCATCAGGATGTGGAATGATAGTATATATCCATAAATAGCGATGTGTGGAATGATAGTATATGTTCATAATTAGCGATGTGTGGAATGATAGTATATATTCATAAATAGCGATGTGTGGAATGATAGTATATGTTCATAAATAGCGATGTGTGGAATGATAGTATATATCCATAAATAGCGATGTGTGGAATGATAGTATATGTTCATAAATAGCGATGTGTGGAATGATAGTATATATCCATAAATAGCGATGTGTGGAATGATAGTATATGTTCATAAATAGCGATGTGTGGAATAATAGTATATATCCATAAATAGCGATGTATGGAATGATAGTATATGTTCATAAATAGCGATGTGTGGAATGATAGTATATATCCATAAATAGCGATGTGTGGAATGATAGTATATATTCATAAATAGCGATGTGTGGAATGATAGTATATATTCATAAATAGCGATGTGTGGAATGATAGTATATATTCATAAATAGCGATGTGTGGAATGATAGTATATATCCATAAATAGCGATGTGTGGAATGATAGTATATGTTCATAATTAGCGATGTGTGGAATGATAGTATATATTCATAAATAGCGATGTGTGGAATGATAGTAAATATTCGTAAATAGCGATGTGTGGAATGATAGTATATATTCATAAATAGCGATGTGTGGAATGATAGTAAATATTCATAAATAGCGATGTGTGGAATGATAGTAAATATTCATAAATAGCGATGTGTGGAATGATAGTATATATTCATAAATAGCGATGTGTGGAATGATAGTAAATATTCATAAATAGCGATGTGTGGAATGATAGTAAATATTCATAAATAGCGATGTGTGGAATGATAGTATATATTCATAAATAGCGATAAGATAGCAATGAAATAGGACAAATCTTTTAAACCTCTAGACACTTTTTCGACATATTTTTTTCTTATTTATTAAATATACAGGATTGTCCCGTAATTGAAAAACCTTGAAAACCGGGAAACCCATTGAATGGCACTCGCTCTTAAAATATGCTGGGAAATATATTGCAATTATTAAAAGCAAATATTCAACAGCATATATGTAAATGTTAGTCGTAGATAAGTAATAAGTTTAATTATAGATTAGTCGAAATAACTGATAAATTAAGGTAGCACCAAACAAATCAAAAAAAAATTGTTACACTATTATTAATTAAAAAATCATCAATTTAAATCTCGACTTTACATAAGTAAAATCATAATCACAATCTATGCTCTCAGTGCAAAGGCGTACGATTTTATTCCATCCGAAACAAAATACGCATGCATCGAAGTTGGCTCCACGAATAAAAAATGGCCAGAAATTCAAGAAAGGACGCAACATATTGGTTTCTCCCGAAAACCTTTAATCCTGTCGTCGATCAAGACACTTTATATTATCACGTTCTTAAAAGCTCTCAACCTGAGCTTGAAAACTAAATAATGGTCCACCACATTAGGTTTAATTACAAAATCCACTTAAAACATTGTACTCGATATAAAAACATCTCAAAAAATATTTTTTGTTCATAGCCATTGTCTTTAGCCATATTAGTGATACGATTTTATAAAAACATGGTAAAATAACTTTGAAATCCAATAGCAAATCAACTGTCGTCCTTTTTTGTTTTGCCAAAATTGAATACATTTGGCGTTAATTTTGGAGAAATTCATTATTCACAATTAAATGAATCTACGTGATGTAGTATTATTTCTACTTTCTTTAACTTCTTTACTAGGACCTACCTAGGTTTCGTTGTATTACAACATCTTCAGGTGGGCTATTAGCAAAGATTAAAGAGAAAGTTAGATCTTTGCTAATAGCCCACCTGAAGATGTTGTAATACTAGGTCGTGGTAAAGAACTTAAATAAAGTAGAAATAATACTAGATCACGTATTTTCATTTAATTGTGAGTCTTGCCAAAATATTAATTTCTCTCCGATTTCCATATTTGCATCATTATTTCAAACAATACTGTTCATAAGTTTATTATAGCAACAAATAATAAAGTAATTATTTATTCGCAATCCCTATTGCTACGTAATGAAAATTCTCACAGGCATTTGTAGGTTTGGGAACGCCAGTAACGCTATATGCTTTCATCTCGGCCTATGTAGTATGTAGGTTAGAGATGCACACCACCAAAGATCTATAAGTAGATACATATCGCTACGTACTATATATCTAAATACAAATATTCATCATGTCAGTCAGTAAGTCAGCGGGCGAGTGATTATAAAAACATTCAGTTATTAGTGCTCGAGCACGCGGCGGCTAAATAACATGACCGTACAATCATGGGGGCCTCTTGAGAGCAATTTCACGGATCAGTTAACCTAACTTCATTCTAGGTGGCTGAACCCGAGCACTGTTCTTGCTGACTCGGCGAGCGAGCTTCCACTATCTGCTACTTGTGATTATTTGTAAAGAATCCAACGTACTTATGTTAGCAGGCTTGCAATTTGGAATCGAATGACTTTTTGGTTTGAAACAGATGGTGTTTTTGAAGCATAAACAAGAAGATTATCTTCGTGTAAATTGCGCAACTTTATTATATGTCTTTACTCTCTGATTGATGTAGTTTTTAAACTTGCGGATGTAATCTAAATTAAGGCCGTAAAGTTAAAAAGTTAAGTACCCATAACCCTTTCATGTTGAATTAACGAATATTGTATTGCAGTACTAATGCATCCAGTAGGTTATATGGTATAAAGTATTTATTGTCAGTACCAGTATTTATTGTCAGTACCAGTATTTATTATCAGGACCAGTATTTATTATCAATACGAGCGTGTTTTATTACTTCGTTGTGTATCCACTTACAACAATACACACCTGCATTCGTTTTGATATGAAGATATAATATTATTTTTGTGAAAAATCAAATAAATCCGCAAGTTATTGGAATTAGTATAAAAATTCTGAAAACAGAACAAATACGAATAATTTTTTAAAGTAAATTTATTAACTCACTTTCTCTATATTCTACACTTGGGCTATTATTTTTTTTTATCTTCTACAAAGAAAATTGACGTTTACACAAAGATTTCTACAGAAATAGAGAAAAGCGAGCTCGCTTAATGTTAATTCAATTTCATTCAACAAAATATATATATATATATATATATATATATATATATATATATATATATATATATGTAGTACCAGGTGACCGAGCGATGCTCCCCCTTTGCCTTTGATTTCTTTTTCGGTCTCGCCTTCCCCCTCGCCTTCTCGTTCGCCTTCGCGTCCGCTCTCGCGTTCGCGTTCGCGTTCGCCCCGCGTTCGCCTTCCACTTCCTCTTCACCTTCCACTACACCTTCTTATTCCTCTTCCCCATTTCTCATCTTCACCTCCCCTTCCCTACAAGGATATTTGAATGGAGTACAATTTACATGCGGCCATAATTTATAAACAATTCATTGCATCTAATCTTCTATTTTTTCAGTCTTGTAGTAGTTTTCACCGCATTCCACGCATCATATATATTATCTTCGGGACGGGAATTTTCATTTTCCTTTTCACACACCCCTTCCCCATCCTCCCCTCACCCACCCTTTCACCTCCCCCATCACACCCTCACCACACCCTTCTCCGTTCCTTCCTCCCTCACCTCCCCCATCCTTCCCTCTCCCTATCCCCCTCCCCTACCCGCTCCCTCTCCCTTCACGCACCTCCTCCCTTCCCCCTTTTCCTTCCCCTTTCTCTCTCCCTGCCCTAAGCCGTTCTCTCCTATGTTTTTCATTCAAAAGTTATTAAGTCTTAATAACAGTGTTAATAGTAATTTTGAAAATTTTAAATGGCTGACATTTCCAAAATAATTAACCAACAGAGCTCATCTTCGAAATTATTTAATATAATCACCCAAGTAATCAATATAATAACAATTTTCAGCGAAATCGTTAGAGCCGTTTCCGAGAAACCATTGACATATATATATATATATATATATATATATATATATATATATATATATATATATATATATATATATATATATACATATATATATACAAGAATTGCTCATTTAATAGTATAAGATATTGAATGCTACGCAATTATTCACCTAGAAACTGCTCACATGTTCCGTGTCAAAGCGGAATTGTGTAAGGAGCGTGTCAAAATTGTGAGATGGTCAGGTCAATTCTACACAAATTTTACATTGAAATCGTCTATAGATTATAAACATAATGATGGGGTGCAAACCTTAAATGGATAATCAGATTTATGCAATTGTCTTTGTGAAAGATACTGTGTATCGCTGACATAGTGATCGCGCCCATTTCCGTATATTTAACGTCACATTAATACCATAACGGCCGCACGTAAATTGTCTACAAATTTTAATTATAAAATTTAGTAAATTAAAGACTGCCGTATAATTATACGATATTACAACGTCGTAGGAATTTAAGTTATAGTCAAAAAAATATTTAAGTGCAAATTATATAATTTTCTGCTAGCTTTATTCTTCTAGATTCCAATCATTCTCTGTTGTTTTCCTTAGATAAATTGTAAACTATTGTAACTTTCCTCTTCTCTCACTCTCATCAAACAACACTTTTTTTTATTGTCACAGACTTGGATTTAATTGTTATGTACTATTAGTACTAGAAACTCCTAATACTTGCTATATACGAAGGTTGCTATTATGGATATATATGTAGGTTTGGAAACATTTCATTTTCCTCACACCGAATACCAAACTTTTTAATTAAATAGGAGAGTTACTAAATTTTTCCTCGTTTTGAGAAAAACGAGATTCTCATTCTAAAATATCTGCCTCAAATAATGATACGTTAGTACTGTTTAATGTTTAATTTTACTATCTGGTCATCAAAAACATTACAATTTTTGTCATCGAGACTCAGATAGATCTAGTCAAAGTGATTGATACTCGATTGGAAGTCTATATTGTTTTTAAAATACAGAAAATTTGTTTCTACTAAAGACTTAATACGTTTTTACTTGTCGAATATTATATTTTCACTAAACTTGAACCCACTGTTAGCCCCATTTGTCATTATAATTATACGTATTGGATATACCACCAAAAGTATGTCCTATTCACAAAACCATAGCAAACAATCAGTTTTAAAATAGGCCACAAAAGATTATGGTAATCATAAAAACTCAATCAGTAGTAATATCTTATTGTTATCCAATCCGCTTTGCTTGACTGAAACCGATTATCTTTACAACAAAAAGTTTCTGTTCAAATATATTTCTTCAGTCTCAGTTGCTGTCACATTTGCACTCTCTTTGAAATTTACCTCATTTTGTTCCAACCATATTTTCCTCTGTTTTTTTTTGTTTTACTCACTTTCTCTATATGTCTCTCGCCATAAAAAACTTTACTAACAATACCACGGTCCTGTAAAACAGATACATTAGGTTCATTTTTGTGACTCTTACATCGCTCTCTTTGAAATTTACCTCATTTTGTTCCAATCATATTTTCCTCTGTTTTTTTTTGTTTTACTCACTTTGTCTATATGTCTATCGCAATAAAAAAACTTTACTAACAACAGTACCACGGTCCTGTAAAACAGATACATTAGATCCATTTTTGTGACTCTTACATCGCTCTCTTTGAAATTTACCTCATTTTGTTGCAACCATATTTTCCTCTGTTTTTTTTTGTTTTACTCACTTTCTCTATATGTCTCTCGGTGTACAAAACTTTACTAACATCAGTACTACGGTCTTGTGAAACAGACACATTAGATGTTACTGTACTCTAAATATTACTACTACTACTAGCCAACGCCCACCCTTGGCTGTTGAGCCATTTGGTGGCGCGCCGACCAGTCTAGATGAACATCTTTGAATGGGTCATCATCGTCCCCCTGGCGGTTGATTCCACTGCAATCCGGCAGGTGATGTACTCTAAATATGCTTTGTATCGTATCTTCTAATCTGCAACAATTTCTTTATTTTCTTAATTATTACAAATGCTCGAAAATTATACTTTCATTTCTGGTTAATTTGGGTCATCAATAAACCTCTTAAACCAACTAATTTAAATACACTCGTCCAAATCCATACTTTTTTGGTATTACACGCCATTTTATATTCATTCATTTGTGCCAGCATAAAATATTTACACATGGGCACATGAGGATAGTTAAATAAGATGTACCTAACGCCACTTCCAGCTATTTCTTTAGTTTCATTCTTCTTAACATTGGTGCTAATACGTATGTTGCTCAGGTATTGAAAGATATAAATAAATATATTGACTCATGTTTAATTCATAGAGTAGTTATTGTCTCGACATGAAGCTATTCTGCGAACACGACGGCAGATAGCGAACTATCGAATGTGAACTATTCGTGACCTAGAATACACGCGCAAACAAAGGTAGGGATCGATTCAAATTTTAGATAATTATCATTGCATGTCTAATTGTTCAGTTTTAGAATTTATAGAAAAAAAAAATATATATATATATATATATTTAATCTCTAAACGACACGTAATAAATTTCTACATATAAGAGAGATGTTAAGCAAGGCCACCTTAATACATTGCTCAGCGCATCATTTTCAAAGTATGATTTCAACATAATCATTTATAGAACCTTCACGTAGGAGAGTGATTGAAAAATAACTTGAATATTCAAAAATAATTTTATGATGTAAAAACGGCCACCAAATATTCTAGTTTATGTAATTTGGAATATCTTATTCCAAATTATTTCAATCCAGGCATCTTCGGAAGACCTCAAAAAACTATTTCTAGCTCACCAAAATTTCTAGCTCAGCTGGTAGTTTCTAAATTAAATAAAATGGCCATATTCGCTCGCTCTATTGTTATTTGAATATACGTATAGATATGTACCCGTGTAGATATCTATACGTATATTAGAATAACAATATACTTTACGGAGTTATAAAGTTAACAAGCATGTCAACTTATATCGGCTTGCGAACACGACTGGGTTTTTTATACGAGTAACAACGATGTTTTAGACTTGAAACAAATAAATGAGAAAGTCATTTTTTAAGGCAGGAAGTTCAAATTCTATGTGTTAAGGCTCTTTATCAAAAGTTCTCTTTATCAAATTTCATTCATAACATTTCAACTAACTTAGAATGTGTGGACTAATAATTTATATTATAACAATAAATTTAAAATCTTTGAAATATATTTAAAACAGAATCACAATTTAAATTTGTACTATTTTTTTGCAATGCCAAAAAAAGTTTAACAAACTATTTCGAAGTTTATCTAAAATTATTAAAAGTATCCATAAACGTTTACTTATATTCTTAATGTACCCTTAAACATTTTTAGTTGGTCTAATTTTTTTCTCCCTATTAAATTCTCTGGTTTTACATAAGGGAGCATAAATTCCGCAAACACTTTTCCATATTTTCCCTAAAAGAAAATATTAGTATATTTTGCTTTTCTATTTCTTTTCGTTTTATTATTTTTTAGAGTGTTTTTAATAATTTTTTCTCTTGACTTAGTAAAATACTTGACTTTTATTCCAAAAAACAGAATATTTTGATCATTACAAAACTCTTAAAGATAGGCGAAAAAATTCTCCAAAGTACGTGATGTTGTTTCAAATCTAATAAATGAAAGCAAGCCAGCTGAAATTAACCAAAAAAAAGCTACAAGATTCTACTTCAGTTTAAAATTGTTTTCTTCAGTTTAAAATTGTTTTCTTCGATTTAAAATTGTGCTTCTGCTACTGTAAGTTAAATCGTCGTTATTTTAGTAGCTTATTTGTATGTTTTATGTACGCACGTACATATTTATGTATGTAGAACGCAATAATAATAATAATAATAATAATGATGATATTGAGTTCGTGTAAACCCTGTTTCTTACAAAATATAAAAAAACAATACGGTAGTTGACTCATTCTAAATTTCGATATTTTCATAGAATATTGTGAAATATAAGTTAATTAAAACTCAGCCTTGAAAAAAATTCAAAAATTTATTGAAAAATAAACCAGTTATAGGCTTCTAAATTTGAAGATACGGATAGAGTTGGGTATATCCTTGTCTCTTTTCCTCTTGTAGGATATAATGTGCAATATTAAAAATGACCTCACAACACAGTATTGCCGTCCTTCTCTAAAGGTTAAATTTAAACTTTTATAACTCGGTCAATTTTTAAGATTATTAAAAAAAATTTCACTCTTCATCAGCTTGTACCTTATGATTAATGAATTAAAAAAAATTAGTCAAATACCCAATTAGGTTGGATGAATGAATATTTTCCCGATACCATACCATGTAGCACAAATTTAAAAAAAATTTCAAAGAATGTACCATTTGTATTTTTAACCCGTCAATTATAATATTGTTTTATTTAAATCCGTTAATTATAAAATTTAAATATAATCATTGTTTCTACAATAACAATGAATATATTTACACATATTAAAACTTATTTAATATAAACTAACGTTTACTTATACGATATGACAAAGAAACTTTGTAGACAAAACCTTTGAAATTTATGAATAACACTATATATATATATATATATATATATATATACACACATATATATATTTATATATATATATGTATATATATATATATATATATATACATATATATATATATATATATATATATATATATATATATATATATATATATATATATACATATGCATATGTACTGGTTACTGTCGATAACCAGTAATTAGTTTACGTCTTAAAATATTTATAAATGTTTCCGTGAATATGTCGTATTTTAAGAAATAATCAAAATTGTATTTACGTTTAAAGATTGTTAAATGTTTTAATTAAGTTTTACTACAATGTTTGGCATTGTTTTTGTTATATTCTTCCTCTCAGAGTTCAACTTGTATCATCTTCCTTTATTTTCATCACTTTCGTTCTCATAGATACCGAAGCCCAAGGCTGTTTATGGTGCCACTCAAACTTTTCACACGTCTCTCCGGCGCCATTATCGAAATTATTTCAATTAAATCGTAATTCTCGATTTGCCCTGCACTTTTTGCGACAAAAAACAGCATATCGTGCCACGGCTAGCTGTGATGAAGATTTGTAATTCGTGAATGTAATTTTGGACACAAAAAAAAACATCTTCAAGCGCCCAAAAAACTTTGTAGCAGACGATAAAGCAAAAAACGTATATGATAATGACGTCGTATTACGGCTGTGAAGACGTGTCCTTTATTGGTTTATGAAAAGAAACGGATTATAATGTGACTAAAGCGTACAGTAAGAACGCGATGGAAACTCATTTATATAATCTGCTCCAAAGTATATCAGAGAGATTTGCAAAGTATTCATACAAACATATCCTCATAAATCGTCAAAAATTTATTTTTTTGTCGGTAAAATGTAATTTTCTTAGTATTCACTAATATTTCTAGGGTTCCATACGCAATGGTTTGAACCCTACTGCCACCTATTCTCTCGCCTTTCTACCAGAAACTTCTAAATCCAAAATTATATAAGTTATAGATTTTGATTACGTGTATACTTTGACCGAAAACTGAAAATCAAATTTAAAATTATTTACAAATAGATTTTAAGACAAAGACTCCAAAAACTATTTTATTCTACCGTGGCGTAAACATAAAACTTCCAGAAAAGCTCGAATTTATAAATGCTTCAACTCATTAAATTCGTGTAAAACGTATTAACTTTATCTATAATAATAATCAATATACATTATTACTCAAAAAGGTTTACTTCAAAAATGCTGTCAAAGTGGCTATTTTTAGACTTACCTTGATACCGGGCTTATTCTGAAACTTAGTCACATGGATTGAGAATAAATATTGAACGTCAAATAGTAAGACTGATTTCAATAATAATACAAGCTATGATTAATATGAACAGGTTTTTTTTTCAAAATTATCTCTGTTTTCTAAGGCCCATCTAATCACTTTTGAAAATAAACGTAGCGTTATAAAAATATAAAAACCAATTATGTAACAATTATTATATATATAATAATCGATTAGTTATAACATGACAAATAAATACATTCGTTTATGTGTGCCAGATTTGAAGTCTAATTTATTTCTTGTATGTTTGCCACAATTTATAATCCTCCTCTTCACACCCTACATCCTCTCGTCTGATTGATCCTTCGCATCATGTATACTTCGGCTAGGGTTCTGGATTCGCTTTACGTTAGTTAGACTTTCGAAAATGTTGGTTAGAAAATAATAGCGTTACAGAACGGTTAATACTAAATATATCTATCTATACATATAAAAGCATAAATACGGGTAAAATATTTACATCAAAATATTTTGTAAAATATATTATAAAGAGAAAAACAAAGAATAAATTATTTCGAAAAGAAATCGATCGTCTTTGATATTGTTTATTTCTCGTACTTGTTTGTGTGTTCAAATACCACTGAGCATACATTGGTTTCAAAGTTGGAGTCTCAGAAGTAAAATATGTAATTCCATATCATTTCGTTGAGAAATTGCAAAAAAAAATAACGTGTGTTTAAATATTGCAATAAAAACCTTATCCGTTTAAATAAGGGTTTTATTTTTCTGTTCCTTAGAATCTAAGAAAGAAACCAAGATTCGATCTTGTCTATATCATTATAAAACTGCAACAGAGGTGTTTGTCTATAAATTGAAGGTATTATTAAAAATTAATGAAACATGCTATTATGCTTCTCTAAATTCGTAACGCATTTATTGTAGAACTTTTGTCTGCCTTATTGGTATTGCCTATATATTCCAGTAGTTCAGTTTGTTAGAGCATAACGCAAAAACTACTAGGCCGATTTGAATGGAACTTTCACTTGAATAATCCGTATGGTTAAATTAAAATTTGTGCTTCCTTTTGACACATATTTCCTGAACCTTATTTTATTTGTCTGTCTGTATGTTGAAATAAATAGATTACTTATTAGTGCTCAGGCACCAAGAGCGAGTGCAAGGATTTAAACCGAAAGAATATAAATTGTATCTAATGAATACTATTACAGCGATTCGACTTAAAGTGATACATAGGATACTTTTATCGTCATCAATGGTGCTTTGAGATACAAACGTTATTCAAGTCAAAATCTCCGTCATAAAAATTCAAAATAAACATGGGCTAAAGCTAATTTATTATATGTATATACAACGTAAAAAAATTAAAAATTAAGAAGAAATATCTATCTCCTGACTACTTTAACACAATACGGTAGTTGACTCATTCTAAATTTTGATATTTTTGGTACAATATTGTGAAATATAAGTTAATTAAAAACCAGTCTTGAAAAAAATTCAAAAACTTATTGAAAAATAAGCTAGTTGTAGGCTTCTAAATTTGAAGATACTGATGGAGTTGGGTATATCCCTGTCTCTTTTCCACTCGTAGAATATAATCTGCAATATTAAAAATGACCTCACAACACAGTATTGCCGTCCTTCTCTAAAGGTTAAATTGAAACTTTTATAACTAAATTTTTAAGATTATTAAAAAAAAAATCACTCTTCATCAGCTTGTACCTTGAAATTATGATTAATGAAATAAAGAGAAAATAGTCAAATACCCAATTAACTAATGACCATTGTGGCTGACAACTGAATAAATTAAGAAATAAAAGGGAATTAATTTTTGAACAAAAATATATTTATAGCATAATCCTACAGACGAAGATATTTAGAATACGTGCGAAAATTTTGCCTTATAACATTACGAACTACCATTATAAAGTGAACTAACAAGGTACAATTGTCTTATAAAATCAAAAGGCACATGGAGACGGTCGCCTTTCTTTTAAACATCACATTAGACATTTTAAACCTGAGATAACACCTCATAGACTGAAAAAAGTCATATTCATAAGATCACAAAGTATCTGTGTTGCATGCGAGTTTATATATTTTATTATTTTTGTTCAGGCATTGTCTAATAATTTAAATGCATTGACTCAATAAATATTTATCGTACCAAGTATTATTTTAAATCGCTTGCCTCATTTACGTAATTTTATATTTTTTATTTCGTCGTCTTTCTGTAAGACAACTACTAGATCTATTTCCATGATTCAAATGAAATTTTCGAGAACGTGGCAAATATTTGTTTGGAGGACAATAAACAAATTATTCCAGTTGTCATTTTGAACATACTTAAAATGTATCAGCGCCATCTACTGTACACCACCATACTATTCAAAAGATGGCGCTGATCACAACGATCATATTCTTCATTAGCAGATTTGCCAACAATATTTTCATAACATAGCAAATAAATACATTCCTCTTTTCTATTTTTAAAGGTTAAAAAATTATAGTTTATAAAATTAATAGAAACGAGATTAAATATTATGCGGCCTCTAGAGGCATTTGTAACAAACTAATTATACATGTGCTGCCATCTTTTAGTGGATATATGTATTCAATAAGACGCAGTAACTTTATTCAAATTGATTATGGAAAGTTTCAATTATTAACACTAGATGTCGCTCAAACCGCTAGATTTGTCTATTTAGAACTACGAGTAAATTGCTCGTAGATATAAAAATATATCTAATATTCTAATATTTGTTTTTTTATTTAGTCATGACAATGATTAAAAAATAAATAATAATTTATTTCCAACTGTTTTCTATTAACTCGACTACATTTTCCAGTGAACAATTAGGAATTTAATTTTATCCAACTTTAATGACACTTGTATTTATCCAACTTACAATTTGTTTAACTAATTTGGATCCACTCTTGAACATCTTCACATAATAAAGAAAAACGGATCTGTGGCATCATCATCCTTCACCAATATTTGAAACAGTTCGTAAGCACCTTCGTGTCTCATAATAAAACGCCCATTCGTCTTTGCAGTTTTATGTATGAAGCAAAATTAATAAAAAGTAAGAAAATTGTGTTAATCAAATATTCTTATAGTATCAATGTCACTTATGAATTAAAATGATGTCATGTCTACTTTTCCCTTAACATATTAATGTCTTTCCAGCAATATCTCTAAATTCAATCCATCATTAATTTCTTTTCCATTTTTATTAATGGCTTTTATTTTAAAAATTGTACATTAGTTATAGTACAAACAACTGCGCTACTAGTATTCATAGTTTTTTTACGAAATATAATTTTTCTTAAAACCCCAAAAAAAATTTCATCGAGTTAGGTATGTATATTTATATCAATACGGTATAAAATATCACGTTATTTAACCTGACTATAGATAGCATTCCTCCGTAAATTCTTCGTAACTATCGTATAGGTGCGAAAAGGCAAAGATCTGTACTACATATATTGACGCTCAATAAAAACCTGTTTGAAGAGGGCATCTCGAACTTATAAATATTCTGTTGAATACTTGATTGGAATAAGCAGTTTTATTATATCTACTATGTGAGCGCGGGTTTGAATTTCGACTGCAATGCATAATTTTCCAGTGCCATGTAATTATTGGATTACAAAAATAATTATATTACTAACAGGTGCAAACCTTTCCTAGCAATTTTATGTGTCACACTTACATATCTAGGACTTAGTAAAGAACAATACCAAAACGTACTCCAGATTGTATGGATATAAAATTATTGTTATAATAATTACAAATTAAAATAATATCTTTCCCCGTCTTCGTACAATTGATAGCAATTAGCAAAGAATATTGTTAAAAAAATATATTTTCAAAAAAATATTGCACATTTAGTTTTTAGTCAAATTATTTCCTTTTGCACATTTTTTTGAAATAATTTTTGAACTGTTTTTAATGCTAGAGATCATTAAATTTTGACAAAAAAATATTTTAATAAAATTTTACACCGAAGAATTTATTCAATATTGTTTTTTCTGTAAAATTCTAAAATAAGTCTTATATTTCCAATCTATCTATTGAAAGGGTTACCCTAAAATATTAGAACAACAAAAAACCCATAAAATTCTTTCATCGCGGTGTCATGAATCTAAAACTAAGTAAAAATTTTACCATTTTTTTAAAATAAATCGTATCTTGGGATAATTTTTTTTTCTGTATTTTTCCTAGAATGGCCATTAGTGCTATTACAAACTCTTTCGAGGTTATCTATTCATTACCAGACATTCTTTATACCGTTCAATATCATTACTGATTAATCAATATACAATCATAAATAATAATGTTTTATGTTTATACCGGTACAAATATTTTTAACATAAAGCATAATAAACTTCTTTTGCTGGCAACACTGCTAGCAAATTGCCATTCTATGTAACCAACGTCCTTATTAAATAGCCTTAGAATAATGATATTCTAGCATAGCTTATTGCTTTTATTTTGGTGACGCTGAATTAAAAATAAATGTCATTGTCGCATTCTGTGAATCACTTATATCATCGAAACGAAAAGTGTCACAGCCCCTTGTGAGTGTCTATTTGTTTACCATATCGTAAAACTTTATAGCTGAAAAATGGACCGTCTATGACTCTGTGCCAATTGGGGCGAGATTATATAAATTGAAAGATATTTAATATCATTTACGACACCATAAATGACTAATATTTTAACGAAATGGTTGACACATAAGGTAAGTTTTTACTTTATTCATTATTACTTAATTACCTAAAGTTAAAGTATTGATATTGATGTGTGTATATGTATATATATATATATATGTATATATATATATATATATATATATACATATATATACATGTATATATATATATATATATATATATATATATATATATATACATATATAATTGTATTGTGAATAAATATATAAATGGATTGTATACGCTAGCTGCATGGATCTAAGAATGCGACGTGAGTTTTATTAGGATAAGGGTAGCGTGATTTCTAAATTGAGTTAAATACTTTTTGGTAAAACATTTCATAAAGAAAAAGTTGGTTGGAATTGAGGTGTTATTGGGTGTAACTTTCAAAATAACAGTACTCCGAGATACACTTACTATTGCTTTTCTAGGAAACCTTAGAACAAATCCATTGGAAATATTATATCTATACAATAGGCCAAAAAAGGAAAATAAAAATGTTTGCGTGAAATTGTGTCTTGCTGCGTTTTTTAACAAAATAATTTGAATTATTTTGAAAGCAATGCGCATTATATTTCTTGTTAAAACCTATTTCAAACTTTTTCTATTGTAGATGGAAAACCATGGGAACCAACATATTATTTCGTGATTGGCAGTTATACACTTTGTATCATAAATCAAATCTCAAAGATAATCTGTATTTCTAAAACAATAGAAACGAAGACTGCTTGTTGTTTCTGTTCCCAATTAATGGCTCCTGGTGGTGCGCAATTTATATTCACAATTAAATTAAATTGTGGAATCATGGGAAAATATAAATTTTTCTTTTGGCGATAGCTATTTGCACCGTCTGTCTCACTGTTTTTCAGACATATTTGTTATATGATAGTTTTCAATAGTATTATGCCTTTTTTGTTTTAGTTCAAAAATAAGCTTAATGCTTAGAAGTAATGCTCATCATTTGGTACTTAAGATATATACTTCAAAACAATAAATATGGCAAAGAAATGCCCAACCTTGCCATAAGACAGTGCGTTTCGTAAATGACAGATAAGCAGCTAGCGTGTAAGTAATATAATGTGTATAGAATGTATATAGATTCTGATGAAGTATATGCGAGATTTGAAAAACTTGCTTAATAAAGCTTAACAACCTTTTAGAAGCTAAAGAAACAATAATATATTAAGTTATCACCCTCAACAGTAACCACCGCAACACTGTATATATCATGCCTGCTATGATGTCATTTCAAGATGGCTTATAATCAATGCAAGACACAGTTGTAAAAAATCTGTCGCATTTGCTGGAAGACATGTAATATTAGAAAACTGTCCACTTTCCTTAATTGTATCATCATGGCACAGACGTGTGAGTAAAATTACTATATTAACAAAATGTTATTAATGTTTATATAATGTAACAATGTAATAATTGTGAAGAAGCTACGTTTTAGAAAAGAATAAATCAAATTTATAATAGAATAGTGTGTATTGTAATCTATACATATGAAGTATTTACGTGGAACAGACATACTAACGTATGACGTTTTGAACGTGTCTTTTACAAAATATGCAAGTATTCTGTTTCTGTTCATAATGACTCAAGTACTGTGTGTACGCTCGGTATCCTGTTCATAGTATAAATCCTTAGGAAAGAATGAAATAAAAAACGTATTTATCACTTGTAGTTTTCTTGGACAAGCTAGTATACCATATACTTGTACTTTGTGCTTCCTTCATACTAGATATTCTCTTGTCTGTCTAAAATTCACTGCTTATCATTTGAGATGTATACCTTCATTCATAGATTATTGAAGGCCCATGAAAAAAGGTTTTATATGAATAGAACTTATAAATATTATGTATAAAGTTGGCAAAGATTTTGTTTTTCAGCAAAACTTAGACAATATATTATAGAAACTATAATGTAAAAATTTAACTAATATGAAAAATTTGCACATATTTTTTTGTTTTAAACTTTCAATTTCATACAACAACCGTTATATTTTATGTTTGTAAGTTTTGGTTTAGTCTAACTCGAATAAATGAATGACCAAAATATATGTAAATATATATATATAATATATATATATATATATATATATATAGTGATTAAGTAGTGATAAATGGTTTTAAGAAAAGCTGTAGATTTTAATTAATGAATGTATATATTGCAATTTAAAAAGTTCAAAAATTCACCAACTTCTCCATTTTAACTAACTAGTATAGCAGACAATATTTTCAACAGCAGACAATTCTGAGCTTGTATAAAGTATAAACAAAAGTTTTCAAAATCTTATATAGCATCATTTTGTCCAGACCGATACTGCTGGAAATTCCCATATATAACTAGCAACAAAATGTTAAATACTTTATGTCAAAAGATTTACGTTACCTATTCTGAACCAAACATCTTAATAGCAAGTATTCCTGTTGCGGACAGCCTAATATCTTGTAACAGGAATATGTACCTATTCTTTTTACATACTCATAACAGGGTACCTAGTAAAAAATACTGCTATCGCACACCTAGCTTAGGAGCTTAGAAACTAGCTTTTATCTACCACCTCATCACTTTGCCTGCTATTTGGTATTTGGCTAAATTTTTTCTATTTTATTAATCATAATTTCAAGGTATAAGCTGATGAAGAGTGAAAATTTTTTTTAATAATCTTAAAAATTGATTGAGTTATAAAAGTTTAAATTTAACCTTTAGAGAAGAACAGCATACTGTGTTGTGAGGTCATTATTAATATTGCACATTATATTCTACGAGAGGAAAAGAGACAGGGATATCTCTATATATATTTTGAAATTTTTCAATCAATTTTTGAATTTTTTTCAAGACTGGTTTTTAATTAACTTATATTTCACAAGATTGTACGAAAAATTAGAATGAGTCAACTACCGTATTGTCTGTTCTTTTACTATGCTCCAGTTCATATAACAGGATGAAACCTTTCTTGGTTATTAAGTTAGACCCTAAGTTTTTAGACCCGATATTTTTTACAGCTTAATGTCTCTTCTTAGTAGTGGACTTTAGGTTGTGTGGAACGAGTGCGAACATCAATCCTCAATTCTTAAATTATTTTATATATTGCATCATTTATTATTTTCAGATCAGACCGACCTACTTCTTGTGTCATTCTTGCTATATGAGAGATAATAGGTAGTGTCAGGTGCACTGAAGTTGATAATTTAACAATGTCGCATAAACTCAGGAGAAACAGAATGTAAAATATATACACAACACCTGTTTCAAGAAATTTTGTGGAGGCTGATACTTCATTGATTGTACTACCAAATTAAAAAACACTGTGCTAATATATCCAGAACATGTGTGTTTAATAAATGCCAAGATTAATGTTGGGTCTCTTAGTACTGTAAAAGCAGCTTTACTTTCAGATTACAAATTGTATATCACGCAGTAGGATAGAGTATTTGAAGTATATGTGTATTCAAACAAATGGGGAAACAAGTACAATGTTATCAAATACCTTCACAACTAATCAGTTAGAAAGTATTTTAGATTGGAAAAACAAAGATAATATTTTTCATTTTAAAAATGTTGAAACTATACCTAATCATTTGTAAGAATCACTAAGAAGTAGAAGAAAGAAATACATCGATACCGAGTATGTTATTTGGTAATCGTGACTCTGTTTTTCTGACAGATGGGCTATTGTACAATATAATCGTAATTCCAATGAATGCAAAAAGCTTCAAATTGTAAGTACAAAAAAACATGCACTCTAAGTTCATAATTTAAAGAAACCACATTTTGTAGACTATTTTGATGGACCTATCAGAAATGCGTTTTAACCCCACACTGCAACACAAGCCGATGTAGATATACAATTTAATTTGAAGTGAAAATGGCTTGCTCCAATATTTTCATGAAAATGATGTCTTTCTCTTTGATCATGGTTTTACAAATGAAATTCAAAATTTACTGCCTCCAGATCTCAAGGTATAGAAATCTGAAACTAGAGATGATGGTCAAAGTCAACTTAGCACTCTCCAAGTTAAAGTGTTGTTTTTTTTTGGATAACATAATATCTGTATATATAATTAAATAAAAATGTAAAAAGAAATAAAGTTGTTATTATTGGTAGTTGTTATTTTAAGGTGAATGTTATTTTAAGGTAGTTATTGCATGACAGTAATTTTTTTAACAAGTTTCATTCATAATATGTTGTATAAAGTTATTTTATTTTCATTACAAAATCAGTTATTATTATATTTTAAAATGTTTTTTTGAAATTTATTTAACTGAATATTTGTGTTAATAAATTATTTTTGTGAGCATTTTTTACCAAAACTAAATGTAAATAATTTTTTGTTTCAAATTTTAATTCGACATCATTTTATATTGATCTAGTTTTTAGACAAATTGTTCGATACGTTTTTTTAAATAAAATTAAAAGTGTGGTGGGATTACTACTTTTATATATCTGTAATGTTCAATTTTTGAGAGCATTTTTTACCAAAACTAAATGTAAATAATTTTTTGTTTTAAATTTTAATTTGACATCATTTTATATTGATCTAGTTTTTTAGACAAATGTTCGATACGTTTTTTTAAATAAAATTAAAAGTGTGGTGGAATTACTACTTTTATATATCTGTAATGTTCAATTTTTGAGAGCATTTTTTACCAAAACTAAACAGTAAATAATTTTTTCATTTTAAAATAAGTTTGATATTTACAGTTTGAATAATACATCAAAAATTCAGCTGATTTCGTAGACAATGCGTTTTACATGGCGTCCACCTTAAAATTCACCATGTGTGTTTAATAAGATTAGTTCGGTATATTATATTCTAATTTATTAATACTTTAAGGAATGATTGCGGAGTAAGTGTCTGAAAATGTGAAAATGCTAAAATAACTGCTGATTAAATCTGTTCAGTTATTGCTAATTATGATTTAATATGGAAATATATAGAAAAAATAAACGCAAATTATCCTTAGACATTCGATCCTGTCCTGTTCTTGAAAAGAATATTTTATTACTTGAAATATATTATTTGGCATAATAATAAATAACGGGAAATATTTTAAATGATTGATACGTCCCCATGTTACGAAATGAAATATTTTTGTATCATTTAGTTTATAATTACATATTTATAATAATTATTAATAATTACCCGAATGGCCAAGAAGGGTAATGAATTTAACAACCTATGTAGATATGAATGTTTGATCGCAGCCCAAAAACTTCTGAACCAATTTTAGCAAATGAGGTATCAATTGGTTTGAATGAGATATTTAATATATGATGACAATCATAGGTTAGGTATTTGGAGACAACAAATATTTTGCGGAATTGCAACAAAAAACAATTAAAAAAATAATTTTCGTGTATTTTATCAAAAAGGTTTTCGCGTATTTTATTCGTCTTTAAAAATTGAACCATTTTTCGTAAATATGAAGAAATAGCCAAGTTTGACACAATTAATAAAAATACAAAATTCTATATGTATCCGGTTTCAAACTTTGTTTATATAAATAAGCTACTAAAAAGGGTAAAAGACTAAAAAGGGTAATAAAAAAGAAGCTATGTAAAACTAAAACCCGACTACATAAACTAATTTGAAAAGTAGAAAAACAAGTTAGGTAATCATAATTTCACTGAAAGATAATCGTCATTGAATTGTGAAGCCGTAAATCGTAAGTGGCTTCAGTTTTTTGTAAAGTATTTTCTTAAAAGATATGAGATATGTATAACATATATGGACTTTTACATACTTTTAAGAAAATTACTCACTTCGCATTTTACATTGTGTGTTTAATTTATTTCACAAAAATAAAAGGGTTCTAGACGTTTTATAAGTTTCATGTGGGGTATTACGTCTTAGTTTAATTATTAGTTAAGGAAATTATCATAGTAAAGTATTTTCTTAAAAGATATGAGATATGTGTAACATATATGAATTTTTACATAATTTTAAGAAAATTACTCACTTTTAGCATTTTACATTGTGCGTTTAATTTATTTCACAAAATAAAAGGGTTCTAGACGTTTTATAAGTTTCATGTGGGGTATTACGTCTTAGTTTAATTATTAGTTAAGGAAATTATCATAGTAAAGTATTTTCTTAAAAGATATGAGATATGTGTAACATATATGAATTTTTACATAATTTTAAGAAAATTACTCACTTTTAGCATTTTACATTGTGCGTTTAATTTATTTCACAAAATAAAAGGGTTCTAGACGTTTTATAAGTTTCATGTGGGGTATTACGTCTTAGTTTAATTATTAGTTAAGGAAATTATCATAGTAAAGTATTTTCTTAAAAGATATGAGATATGTGTAACATATATGAATTTTTACATAATTTTAAGAAAATTACTCACTTTTAGCATTTTACATTGTGCGTTTAATTTATTTCACAAAATAAAAGGGTTCTAGACGTTTTATAAGTTTCATGTGGGGTAATTACGTCTTAGTTTAATTATTAGTTAAGGAAATTATCATAGTAAAGTATTTTCTTAAAAGATATGAGATATGTGTAACATATATGAATTTTTACATAATTTTAAGAAAATTACTCACTTTTAGCATTTTACATTGTGCGTTTAATTTATTTCACAAAATAAAAGGGTTCTAGACGTTTTATAAGTTTCATGTGGGGTATTACGTCTTAGTTTAATTATTAGTTAAGGAAATTATCATAGTAAAGTATTTTCTTAAAAGATATGAGATATGTATAACATATATGAATTTTTACATAATTTTAAGAAAATTACTCACTTTTCGCATTTTACATTGTGCGTTTAATTTATTTCACAAAAATAAAAGGGTTCTAGACGTTTTATAAGTTTCATGTGGGGTATTACGTCTTAGTTTAATTATTAGTTAAGGAAATTATCATGGTAAAGCATTTTCTTAAAAGATATGAGATATGTATAACATATATGAACTTTTACATACTTTTAAGAAAATTACTCACTTTTCGCGATTTTGAATGTGCAATGAAAACCTCAATAAATACTAACCATACTTTCTGAGCTATTTTTATTTACTAAATACGTAATTACGAAAATATGTAGTTTTCAAATATGTCCAATTTATTTTTGTGCATTCTGGGGAACAGCCCCTTCCTGTTTTTGACATTGTCCTTTCATGTCGTGTGACAGTAAAGCAATGCTATTATGAATAAACGTTTTCAAATTAACATTTGTCCGGTTACAACCAGACCGTCGCCAATATTTGGATTTTATGGGGCATTTTGACAGTTTTGTAAACTGTTGAATTCACAATCTCAGGTAACAACAGATGATCTGCCAGGCCGATACATCCGCATGTCGATAGAATATAGATACATCGGACATACAAGCAAACTACCTCATTAAAATTCTCTACGGCGTACATTTTGGGAAGACTTCCAAATGCATATGCCCAAAACGCTTCCGTTACGAATACCTTATATGTATAGCACGAAATCCAGGGGAAAAACACTAACCATTACAGATGATCGACATTATCTTTCTAATATAGGTATTTTAGCATATCCAACTTTTTGGATGTGACACATGGACTCAATTTTCCAACATTCGCCGTGTTGTTAATGCTCTTCCAATTAGTACTTAAATTACGCAGTTAACATTCTGCATTGGCACTGGTAATATTTGTATACTCTTATATCGGCTTCTGAAACAAATATGATGATCGATTGAAATTTGTATGGAAGGATGTATGCGGTATGCGTAGTATGGTTACCGACATACCTACATCATTTCGAACGCATCTTTCTTGGTTTCCTCGTTAACAAAAGCAACATCGTAGTATAAACCATGATTGGTTGAAAGACAGGCCAGTGCCTGCTCCAGAATATGCACGCAGGTGTAAACAGATGTATATTTAGTGTAATATTAAAATATATTTAGATAAATACAATAAATTTTATTCATATACAAATTATATACACGATATGTAATCTCCTTCCGTCTCCTCATCTATCAGCCTATTCGCATGTACAGTTATAACTCACAAACTAGGCAAATCTAAATAAATTTATGATTGATGGATATCTTTTATCGACAATGTTTACATTAAAATACGAATATATCTTGTAACTATAATAAACATGTAACTATAGTATTTCTATGGTCGTGTGACAGTCTCTATTATTTTATTGACTTATTAAATAAGCTACGTCTCATATCGAATTTTAAATATTAATGTACTTATGTAATTCCTATGCAAAATTCCAACGAAAACAAAGCCAAAACAAAAATACAAATACCACAACAAACACGAATAAAAACATTCCTTCGAACTTCGACGGCGAAACTTTTGGCCAATGAATTCTTTGCCAAACTAATTCTTCATATTTACTATGTCAACAAAAAATACATTATATGTGTGTATATGTATATTTATCTTCACAAGGATGTATAATATAGTCATTGTATTAGTGTTATATACTTTTGTATATATGTATAATAACGAATTATCAAAAACAAACCGTAACATGTATATCGGTTCATCCTTAAGTGTGTTGGGAGTCCAAACGTATGCGAGGCCATAAGTGTATTGTGACTTTGTACATGTATTGGTAGCAATGGAATGCCATTACTTGCTTCGACGTAACGGATCGCGGGTTCGAGAAGGACCGATAGTGTGTGAAAGAGATAGACGTATACAGTTAGTGGAGTGAGTGGTAAGGTTAAAAGTCGTTAGCGATATCGATAACGTCGCGAAAAGGGATCTAAAAAGACTTTTTTTTATTTCTTCTCTCAAAATTCTTCTCTAACTTTCAATAACACCAACTTTTTACTCCTAGTTTTTCACTAAATATTTCGTGACAATGGAAAAAAACGATATCCGGAAATATGATCTTTAATAGCCGCATTTCTATTATTTAAAACTTCTCTCAATTCAACTTTACTCATATTTACATAATTACACATCGATATCGAACTTTAATATTTTTTTATATTTTCGGTATTGGCCTCACTTATGGCTGGTTCCTGAGTACTTTCTATCGAATAAATATTCCATAACTCTTGTTTGAAATTCGTCATACAAAAAAGTTGTGAAATAGATATCTATTCGATAAAAGGTTTTCAGAAACCGGCCATTAAAGAAATACGACATTTCGAGAGATATTCCTGTAATGTCCCATAAATTAGTACAATCATGTCAACTTAAGGTACAAGATTCGTTTATAAATTGTTCATAAGTAAAAAAAAAGACAAAACTTTTTATGGAGATATTTAGAACTAATGCACATTATAAAAACTGAACAAAATTTTGTAAATTCATAATATTATTTTAATTTGTCCTATCTCTATGATCAATAATTTGTAGTCGTCTGAGCACTACGCTTACAGCTTTAGATTTAAAAGAAAATAATCTTAAACCTAGTCAACTTATCTCAGAACAGGGTAATGTAAATCTCAGGCTTAATTTCAACTTACTTTTTTATTTGAAACACTGAAATTATCTCAATTATTCTAAACAAACAAACCACACCTTTGTATTCTACAAGTTTTCCGCACTACTACAAATACGATACTAATTTTATTACTTTCTCATCGACATAGACAAATCGACATTAAAAATCTACACTAGTATGCAGTTGAACGACCTATCAAGTAAGTTCTGTTCCTATATACATCTTGACTACATAGTTTTCTTCTAAACGTGATAATGTAATTACTACCTACTATAAATATTTAATTATATAATATATACTTATTTTATATAACCTTTTTATAAACCCAATTATATAGAATTTATTTAGGAAATAGAATAATTCTCCAAATTAGATTTAATAAAAAATTCGGTTTTTAGGAAGAAAGAAATTTTATAAATCTACACTGTATTAAAATAAAAGTGCGTAAACACTGAAAGTACGAATTTTAATACGATATTTGTAAATTAGGGGAATGTTGAATTACAACGGATTATTTATTTTCTTACTAGTTGCTTTTTTTGCCCGCATATTA
The DNA here is from genome assembly GCA_039881145.1 of Druceiella hillmani. Lineage (NCBI taxonomy): Eukaryota > Metazoa > Arthropoda > Insecta > Lepidoptera > Hepialidae > Druceiella > Druceiella hillmani. The sequence goes on along the minus strand of JAYKKI010000011.1, from coordinate 15,251,821 downwards.
AAATAATTTAAAAAGAAATTGTTATGACATTAAATGCTCTATTTAACTGTAAAAACGTTTGAGAATGACGTTTAAGATTAAAAAAGTAGTAATGTTTGTTTACATACATTTTAAAAAGTAAATTATTAAACCTCTGCTCATCTTGTATGAATCGTAATAATTTCGTATATAATTAGGGGTTAAATTTTTTAGACTATTAGTTTTTAGATTTTTTAGGAAAATTATGTGAAGAATGTTTTGAGTTTTACTCACGTAAAATTTTGATACATTATTTAAGCACAATAACTTAACAACTGTTTATTTATTTTGTACTATGAAGTTCCATGTTTATTTTTCATATTTGATGTGGCATTTTGATATGAAGCACTTTCTTTTGAACTTTTTCCAATCAACTGTAATCATTAGATATAAACGCAATATTACAAAGTACAACCGACTTCATTCTATGGTTCCTTAAGACCAAATAATCCATAATAAAGTCATAACTAAATTATAGAAAATAGTAAAATTAGCGACTAAATTGTTGAGAATTGAAAAATTAAATCGCCGAAAATTAAAATAAAAAGTTAGTTTTCTTAACCAATAAGACGTTGATTTACAATAAAAAATATGAAAAATACACAATGTTACGAATACATTGATTTTAGTATGTTAGTTAAAAAGTTTAAAAACCGTCCGAAAAGTATTACTTACTTTTTAAATATCACTTTTTCGCAACGCATTTCTTGTACGCAATACCTCGGAGAATGTGCAGCGGTACATTTTAAAAACAAATTTCCGCGTCACTAATACTAAATTATATTTTCTACTGGCCAACTGTATACCGAGAACCATCATTCTTCCTTCTCTACCTTTAAATTTTGTTAAGAGATTTACAACGAAAAGATTCCAAAATCTCAACATTCCAGACTAAAGTCCAGAGGGAGTAACAAAATCTGTCAATTAGAGTAAAAAAAATCACTTGGAATTTTAAAAAAAGTCTCGTGATTTCTCACTGCATACCGCTGCAAGGATATTTCTGATAAATTACCCTCCAGTCTCAGTATCACTATTAAAATCATTAATTACCCACAATATTACAATATATTCAAAAGCCATAAAGTATTCAAAGTAATATGGCCAGTTAACTTTAACGCACATAAGTTATAAAATTGCGCGGCACCAAAATGTAATCGTCGACAGACGGCATGTGAAATTAAAAATTGATTCCGAACCGCTCGTTGAATATTTTTATTACCGTTTTAATGTGATAATTTATGTTACGACACAAGTGCGGTAAGCTCTCTTCGAATTGGAATTTTTGTTTTATTTTATTATGTTCCTGTGGCTCTGTCGAAGGTACGATTAAATTTGACCCGTCACCTCCCGTTGGGTGAATCTAGTTTCATAATTGAATATACTAAAGGGTTTTCCTCCGTACGATGTTTTCCTTAAAGTGTTATAAAATTTGAAAAGTAATTGTTTTCTATATTGGAAAAAATATCGTATAAAGCGTAACTTATTTTAAAAGTAAGCTATTTTAAATAATTGTACTTCGTACGGTATTTCTATTACTAAACAAAAATGCACGTACAAAACTATTTTAAAAAATTATACTTCGTACGGTATTTCTATTACTTCGTACGGTATTTCTATTACTAAAAATTGTACTTCGTACGGTATTTCTATTACTTCGTACGGTATTTCTATTATTTAAGGTAATCTCTTTTCCAACTTAAGGGATGATGTAATAATGCTTTAAGGTAATCTTTTTTCACTAATTTGGTAATGCACGTACAAAACTATTTTAAAAAATTGTACTTCGTACGGTATTTCTTTTACTAAATAATAATTCATGCAAGCTGACAAGCTGCAAGCCTGACACATAAAAGAAAAAAAAATAGTAAAGAACTGATTTCGCACTAAATTCAAATGAAACAAGCAAGTGTAGATTTAAACTGATTATAATTTAAAAATAAAGAAAAACCCGTTAGAGTACTTATTGCTACATCTAAATAGTTATTTCATAAAACACATTTACAATGCAACACGCCGGATGTAATTTAAAAGGAAACAACGGAGCACGGACAATCTTCGATTTTCTCCTAATATTTTTATATCGATTCAAAAATAGAGGAGAAGTAAGGGGGGGGGGGCGAGGAGATAGGTTGCAAACTATTCTGCAATTATACATTTCAAATGAGGCTTCAAAAAAAAAGAAAAATCAGTTTCATACTAAATACAAGTAAGCTACAACGCCTGCAGATCAACGCTGTTGAAATAAAACGATGTTGTTAATGTAGTGGCTCACTATATAGCAATCTAAAACTTTTCGCATCAATAATTCATACCTGCAACCCGTATCACGAAGGGTTAATTATTCGTTTAGAGGCGGTGATCGAAAGGCGTTGGAACGTGACAGTACTCACTTGTAAGTTCAAAAGGCGAAGAATTTCATTTAATTTGCCGCGTCTTTTAAGGTACTCAAGTAAGCTGGTTTAGCGATGATTCGAGGAGAGTAAGTAACAGTGATGATACAATGAAGCAATTGATAATGGAAAAAACAAGTTCAAATCGACAGGCTTAATCCTACACGCTTTATGAAAAACATTGATTGAATATATCGATCGGAAATACGTCACAATACATATATCAAAATCGTTTTAACTCTGTATTGATCAATATTGTAAATTTATTTCAGTAGTCATGACACTTCAATGCTTTTGGCATAAATGCAAGTATTTAAGAATCGTGTCATAGAGTATGAATATAATTTTGACGTGTTTTTAATACTCATCTGTATGTACTGTTATACATTATTGTGGACGGGGCATGGCGTTTTCTACATTTATATCGTTTTGAACTTAGAGACAGCCCAGTGTTTTCTTGCGGTTTTGAGACGCATAACATGAAGCACGTTTCTATATGGTGAGCACGGAGATGAGTATAGACGTTTATTAAAAAGCATGCGTCGGACACATAAGAATAAAATCGTGCGAATCCTTAGGATCTCTTGGTTGAGAGTGCTCTAATGTTTTAGTAATTTAGAACGGTTGCTAAATGTTCATTCGAGTAAAGAAGATGCCGAATGATTCATTGCCTAGTGATAATTTCTAACCCGGTTTGGTGGAAACACTTTGTGGACGCTACTAGAGGGGTTTAAAGGCTCCCGTTTTTTGTATGAGGTGTATTGTCATAGGCTTGAAAGAGCTCTGATGATGAAACGACCCGGGTGGTAGTTGATTTTTAAACTGTCCCTTCTCATTGTACGTGGACAGTCTCTAGCTTTGTAGATGATAGCAAAGAAGATAAAAACTTGTGGGTGAAAGCAAATAAACGTTTTTAGCAAACATGGGACACTGTGAGAAGAGGTAAGATTCCATACAGTCGTTTATCACGAGGTAGATCTTTACGGGCAATCACATTTTCTCGTTTTTTTTAAGTTACAAAGAAGCTTGATCAAACTCAACCGTAAACACCATTTATATCCAATAAATAACAACTAGCGTGAAATAGAATTAAACTTACTCTCATCCCTTAATTAATGTGAAATTCATTCGATAATTCTAAATAATAAAAAAACCTTTGAAATTACTATTATGTTAAAGAGAATTTCACGCTTATACTTTCTGTTTTAAGTAAATTCAAAATGCACAATGTTTTTGCTGTTGTTGAAGGGATTTATCTAATCAAAATCTAAAAAAACAAACAAGTTTCAAAACTGATCAATACCACAAAAATCTTATTTCCATAGCCTATTTCCAAAACATGGTTACCGGTGCTCCGCACAGTCCAAAATGACCGAGCCAACTGTAATACCTCCGTACTTAATAGCGATTTGTCCACGAGATCAAACCTGTGAGATCAAGCCTTTTAAGTTTTTTTTATCTCATCAGTTTGGGTTCAGCAGCACAATACGGCGGGCCGCCCAGCCTCCTGGCAAGTCATGCGCCGTGATTATGTTTTCTAATCAACATCCACGCTTAAAAGATATACAGGAATTTTGTAATTAATCAAACCGTTGCTTCCGACTAGATGTTTAGTAGCGAAACCGTTTTGTAACCAGGCAATGTTAAATGCGCATGTATAGTTTCGATTACACCGTTTTTGATTGGGACTACGTGACGATGTGTTTGCTCATTTTTGGGGCCTGTATACTGGAAGCAGTATACTAGACATGCGGCTTTTGATCTCGGCGTTCATTTATGATCACGTCGCTCTCCCGTGGTCCCACGTGATGTATTAACTCGTTTCATCGTTGAAAGTTCTAATGTAGTTCGTTTTATCTTATTTTTAATATGAATTCGTTAAAAAGAGCGTTTATCATTTTATTTTATGTACTAATAGCAAAACATAAAAAGAATCGACACACGACCACCGATCAATCTTTATAGGAAACAAAGCGATGTGATAATATTTTTTATTAAATGTATATATTTACAAAAACTTTGCTTTTTATCTAAAGAAGACACGAATTTATAGTTGTTAGAACAATATATTAGTGTGGCGTTCTGTTAATACGATGATCATTGTAGACTTTTAAGTAAACAATAAAAAGTTTACATTACTTTTGTTCCAAATAATATGTGTTACTAGAGAAAACTTTAGATTAAGAGGAATTCGGTAAGTGCCTGCTGGCGACGGGAGTAAGTCTAGAACTGAATTGTAAGTCTCTTGGCTTCGGTAAGCTAGCTGTTTTACACACTATCAACAATCGAGGATAGAGAGCCGAGCTGAATCACTCTTTGTTCCCTAAGGACCTTGCTTAGCGTTATTTTAAATAACTATTAGAAAGAACAAAGGAATTGATATCTATATAATAGATACATGGCATTCTGTTATGGTTTACCGCTATTAGAAAAAAATAAAGAAATTGGTAACTATATTAAGGAAACGTGGCCTTCTGCTATGACTGCGGCGTCACCATGTTGGGGTTATTTATGGTGTATAACAGCCCCCACGTTAGATTAAACTTACGCGGTTAAAGCGCGAAGTTTAAGTTAAAACTCGAAGTTTCTATAAAAGGGTTGGTCCTACGACACCAAATTTAGGATTTTAAGCCATCACTAGAATCAGGTTTTTGAATTTTTTTTACAACACGGGATATTTTCAAGCAGTTATCGAAATTTTTATAGTTTATACAAATTATATTAAATTTAGAATACAATATGGAAATATTGGATGAAAGCAATTATATTCTGGAAGTACATCAGGTTAATTTATAATTGATTTGTTTATGCTTACAATCTTATTTGAAATTTCATTTAATTCTTCTTAATTATATAAATTAACATTTCTTAATTTAATGGCTGGAATATTTTTATAAATGATTTTATTTCATCATGATTGTCTTACTATATTTATTTTAATTTTAAAGTTGCTTTGGCAAGATTTGGATATCTCCACAATACGCTACACATCGAGGTTGTAAATTTAGTATTCCTGTACCTTGTAAGTTTATATCGCATAAGTTCGATAGTTACTTTTCTGACTTCTGATTGAACAAATATCCATGTTTTGTTGTAATTGTTACTATATGTGAACATTTTTATGTAAGAAGCCTGTATTACACTGTTTTGTCAATGAAAAAAAAACCTTGGACATTATCTCTGTTTCATAGTTTGGATAAGAAACTGTTGAGTAAAAGTTCACTATATCACAAATAGTTTATTTAAAATTTGGTTACACGATTGAAGATCGTTCAGATTAGAATTTGTGGTTTTATCTTTGCTGATTGCAATATAGGTTTTTGATGGAATTACCATCGTATAAGTGTCAGTTTTTTTGAAATCATATGTTATGGGGATCGGAATGCTTTTATGTAAGTTATACTGTATGTGACTTACTAGTGCAATTTTTACTACAAATACCATCATATTTTCTAGAAAGTACTAAATTAACTTAGAAATACTTATTATGCTATGGATATTATCTAATTATACAGGTACAGAAACTCCACAGGCAAATATAAATAGGGGTAAAAGTGATGCTTTATGTACCGGCGATTAATTAAAATTGACAATGTATTATTACCATGAATTTTAATAACTTTATACGAATAAACAATAACTTTAAAAAATAATAACTTTATTCCATATTAGAGAGAGAGCTTTTGTAGTCGTGGATGGTTGTTTATGTACACAAGACCACCGACTTTATACTTCACTGGACGAGTTCTTTTATGATAATAAGCTTTAGATAAATTTTTAGATTTTAATATATTTTCAATTGCCTTCTCCCGAGAATACTTTAAACGACGTTGGAGGATACGGACATAATCAGGAGAGAAGCACTTAAGGCTGTATCGTAGTCTGATATATAAGGTTTGTGCTCATAAAATCTTGTAAGGGGAATAGTTTGCAATACAGTGTGTATTAGTTTTGTACGTTAATATAGTGGTGTATACATAGCAGGCCCAGTTGCGTCCAAGTAAGACTTTAAATAATCTTTTAATGTCGAGTGGCTTCTCTCTGATGCTTCTTGGGTCTGTGGATGATAGGGAGATGAGCAAAGTTGTTTAATCTTGAGAAAACTACGGGTTGTAAAATTCGTGCCTTGGTATGCAAGAATGGATTTAGAAAGTTTAGAAAAGTTGGGAATAAATCTACGGTCGTAGCACACAAAACCTAGAAATTATTTTTTGGCATTAGGAAAATTTGGAACAGGTAAATCTTTGACTGTTTTCACCTTATCGGGATTTAGTTTAATACCTTCGTCACTAATAATGTGATCGAGGTGTACTACTTTTTTTCTAAGGATTTCACACTTATCTGGCTGGAGCTTCAAGTTGAATTCGCGGAATCTAGTGAAGGAAAGATTTTCTATATAAAATTTCAGATCATAGAAATATACGACGATATCGTCAAGGTAAACATAGCAGCGGATACTAATAAGTCCTGATAGGTATGTTTTCATGAGCCTTTCAAATGTGGATGGCACATTTTTTAAACCAAATGGCATTCTATTAATCTGAAATTGCTCCTGAGGTACACTGAACGCGGTTTGTGGTGCATCTTCCGGACATACCAGATGGTGCATATTCCGGTGATATAGATGAAAATCACTAACTACATCTAGCGTAGAAAAATATTAACTTTTTCCTAGTTGGTCGAGGATTTTGGACATTTGTGGAAGAGGACATGTTTTATCTATTGTAATATATTAAGTTTTCTGTAGTCGACCACGATATGCCATTTACGTTGGCCGGAAGCGTTTATTATTTCGGTAGGAATGGGAGAAGACCAGGGCAATAAAGAGAACGTGATTATATTTTTACTAAGCATTTTATTAACCTGCTATTTCACTTCTTCCCTATAACACTCTGGGAACCTATAAGTGAATGGGAACTTCAGTTGTGACTTTTATTTATATTTGACAGCTATAGTAAAGGTTAGGTCGTCATTGGGTAGGTGAAAAGAGGCGGAATTTTGGGAGCATAATTTAAGTAAGGACTCACTTTCTTTGTTCTTAAGTTGGGAAACTCTGAGGAGTCTTAGAACTTCTTCATTTCTTTCAATAACATCTGAGTTCTGAATATAAGAGATTGAATTACATTTGATGGGGTCTAGAGTGAGTTTGTGATCAGATTTTATAGTGATGGGGTCTTCTGAAGTATTAATGATAGAAATGTTTACGCAATTATTAATCGTCACTTTTACCATGCAATTTGCTATTAACAGAAATTGGGAAATGTGCTGGATACCTTCTGCGATCTCAGGATTTTTAACTGTACACTCTATAATAGTTTATGTTCGCGGGGCTAATAAAATGGTAAGATGGTTCCGTGAAAGACAATTTTATAGTGTATTTACCTAATTCTAAATTATTATTACTATAGTTATTACTATAGTAATTAGCAAGTCGTTACCTATAATTCAGTCCAGGGAAAACTTATTGAATCGATTACGTGGAATTTGTGGGAAAGGATTAAATTTTCGGTTCCGAATAATTTTAACTTGAAACTACTTGTGCTTTTAATGGTGTCGTCATTTGAGTTATATCTCTTTAATTGAAATAAAATTTTTATCGAGAATTGGTATCGAATCGATTTAAGATTTTTTAAATATATAGATTGCTGAACCTGTATCAAGTAAGAAGCAGAGTGTTTTTGTGGATGTGTTTGTGTTGATGTTTTTATGTGAGATTGATCTATTCGTGAAAGCGATTATGAATATTTTGTGGAATTTGTTATCATTAGAATTTGTATTATTAAGTGATGATTTATTTGGTTTTGAGGACACATATGAGTTATGAATTTTTTGTTTGATTTGCCGTGTGTTTGGGGCTGGCTGCCCTGTCCGTTAGCATTTTTTATGTAATAGTATATGTTGCTATGTGTTTGGGACTGGTTACCTTGTCCGTTGTCATTTTTTAAAGTAAGTTTTGATCTCGCTTACAATGATATGATGATCTTTTCTTGCGATGGAGACAGAATAAATGAACTGTGCTGGGTAGAATAGATGCTGGTAGAATATATGCACTGTGCTGGACTTCTAGACAGATACCGGACGAAGGCGCACTGCTGGCGTTGGTTGCTTGGTGTCATTTATTTCACAGTGGACAGGACTTCTTCGTGCTCTCGGACTGAAGTGGTGTGACTGTTGCACGTCGATGTTATTTGGATTGGAGTTCCAACGGTGATGGTGCTAATGAGTTCTTAACATCACGGCGGCAATATAATAGTCTCTTGTCAAATTTAGATTTTTCACTTGCGTATTTCCAAAAAAATTTAGGCTTACTTGAGGCGTTTCCCGTATTTCTTAAATCCTTTTAGCTGCCACTAATATGTTAAGACGTTGATCGTTGTGTTAAAAAATAATAAAAAAATAATAAAAGTTAATAATAAACAATTACTTTGATTTAATTCGGTAAATGCCTCTTCGCGACGGGTGTAAGTCTGGAACTGAATTGTAAGTGTCTTGGCTTCGGTAATTTAGCTGTTTTACAAACTAACAACAATCGGGGATAGAGAGCCGAGCTGTATCACTCTTTGTTCCCTAAGGACCTTGCTTATGAATGACTACATCTCTTTGTTCCTTCAAACATTGCTTAACATTATTATAAATAACTATTAAAAAGAACAAAGGAATTGGTCATTATATAATGGGAACGCGGCATTCTGTTATGATATTACATGGCCTTCTGTTATGACTTACCGCTATTAAAAAAAATGAAGGAATTGGTCACTATATCAAGGAAACGTGGCTATGTTGGGCTTGTTTATGGTGAATGACAGTTCGTAAGATATGGCTAAAGAAAGCATAAATTTAAAAAAATGTAAAATGCGAACATAATGAAGCAGGTACTTTTAAAATTATCACTATTTAAGAGCAGATGGTATTATAAAAATTATAATGATATATAAGAACGGTTGAATAGAAATACGGTAGTTGACTCATTCTAAATTTTGATATTTTTCGTACAATATTGTGAAATATAAGTTAAGTAAAAACCAAAAAATTCAAAAATTGATTGGAAAGTAAGCCAGTTGTAGGCTTCTAAATTTGAAAATAAGGATAGAGTTGTGTATATCCCTGTCTCTTTTCCTCTTGTAGAATATAATGTGCAATATTAAAAATGACCTCACAACACAGTATTGCCGTCCTTGTCTAAAGATTAAATTTAAGCTTTTATAACTCGGTCAATTTTTAAGATTATTAAAAAATTTTTTCACTCTTCATCGGCTTGTACCTTGAAATTATGATTAATGAAATAAAAAAAATTAGTCAAATACCCAATCGTGCGTACTGTCGCGACGATTCAGTAAGTTAAACTAAGATATAAATTACTTTTATCCCAGTCTAGTACTTTACATGCAAATATAATTGGAGGAAAAAAACTCGGTTGCATTAATAAAATATCAACTACTTGAATAATCAAGACTAGTATGGTGTAGTATAAATGACCAACTGGCCGGATGAAGGGACAAACTTTCCATTAATTTTACCTAAAACACTTCAAATATTGTACAATGTTTGGAATGTTATATGCCACATTCCCTAACAGGAAACTTGATCAAAAATAATTATTAGGCATTTCAATGATTTCTTTTTAATATTGCCGGCCATGTATGGAATGCTGTTAGTCGTTTCTTCAGACGCAAAAAGACGAACGCACGGACTCAATATAGATTGTTTAAGACGAACGCACGGAATCAATATAGATTGTTTAAGACGAACGCACGGACTCAATATAGATTGTTTAAGTAAAAATATAGATTGTTTAAGTAAAAGACGAACGCACGGACTCAACATAGATTGTTTAAGTATTAACGGTAGATTTGCCACTTGAACCCAACCTGTGAATTCGTACACACTTGTGAGTGCTCATAATGGCAGTTATCGGCACAAAAAGCGAGCCCTGCCCGTGTAAAGCGTTAATAAACAACTCTCCGTTCGAATCGTACGCGAGTCCCACTCGTTCGAGGTCGACCTTCTTAAATACATTGTTTCGGCGCTAATTAAGGTATTGGCTTCCATACAAAACGTTTAGTGTTATACGACGCAGTTCCAAAATAAGATTTAAATGCCAGATCAAAAATAATAATAATAGACTCGATAAATTATGTAGACGTCAGGAAGCTCAAACTGCGAAGGAAGTGTGGAACTGCATAGTGCCTTCGACAATTCAGGTCTGCGTTATCGATAAAAGATAACTCTCGCCGAATATCAAAATATAGAGGAAGATGTTAGTAAAATAATGACTGCACGACACGAACTCCAAAACATCGGATTTAGAGTAGATAACGAGTGGCTAAGAACAATGTTTTTTGATGTGAAACACCTATAGGCGCAGGTATAAACCGGATCGTTGGCGTGGCGACGCTTGCCGTAGCGACGGGTCGCCACGCTATACTAAGGTATATATATATATATATATATATATATATATATATGTATATATATATATATATATATAGTCTATATGTAGTAGAGTGTTCGGTATGGCGACGTGTCGCCGTGCGCAACCGACTACGCGACCCCTCCTCACTCAGTTCGACGCTGTTGTTTACTACGGTACACATAACCTGTGCTTTATTATTTTTGTATTAATTGTAAATAAATGTTTATTAAATAAATTCACCATTTTCTGTAAGAAATTCTTAATACTTTATTTTTTCATCATGCTACATGTAATAATCTTGTCTTTTATGCATATTACTTGTACGAACACGATGTTTTACATCTGCCAGGCGTCCCGTGACGGCTCACTGTTCTTTTTTTCCGGTTAAGCCGACAAATACAAATCAATGATTATTGCATTCAAGGGTTGCGGTATGAAGATAAGCATTTACTCAGTCTAAGTGGAAGTATTAAAAGACGTCAAAACGTGCGAAATTTACAATTAACTGCAACTACGTGATGTAGTATTATTTCTACTTTCTTTAAGTTCTCTACCACGACCTAGGTTTCGTTGTATTACAACATCTTTAGGTGGGATATTAGCAAAGATTAACCTATCAATATGTGACTAAAAACTTTCGCAAAGAATCAATACTTTAAAAAGAAACTTGATTCTTGAACCTGTTCACGTATCGGCCGTGGCTGTACTTGCAATTGCTTTTTCATACGAGCGAAACAAACACCAGTTTTTCGGTTCTAGTATTTTAAAGTTTTGGTGCAACTGATACGAGGATAATTGGATAAGTAAGTTCACTTATTACATACTTCAATATCTTTGTTCGGCCTAAAGTATTTTTTTTTAAGTCTGCATTTCAACATGGCAGAGATCTTTGTGTCACGAAATTGAGCTTAAATGTAGTTTTCTAGTCCATCATTTAAATTATCACAAGTATTATAGATACAATTAACTTGTATGTTTGTTAAAGCAACGAATCAATATTTTAAAAAGAAAACTATGTGGGGACGATTATCGAAGGAGAATTTGTCACAATGTCAATTACTTCAGTAAAATAAGTACCGAGTGGAAATAAAAACGAAAGCAAAAAAGTAACTGAAAAAATTGAGAAAACTTAAACTATGCTGATGCGTTTACAGCATCTATAAACAACAACGGTATATAGTATATTCATTTGCTTCCATGCGCTTGACCAACATCAAATATGTTTTGCATGAAGAAACGAATAAAGGCTGCAACTCTGTAATAGAAACAGAGTTTCATTTTAGTGGAAGTATTAGATTAAAATGTTTTCTGCAATGGAAACAGAGTTTCATTTTAGTTGAAGTATTAGATTAAAAATTTTTTTGCAATGGAAACAGAGTTTCATTTCAGTGGAAGTATTAGATTAAAATTTTTTCAGCAATGGAAACAGAGTTTGATTTTAGTGGAAGTATTAGATTAAACATTTTACTGCAATGGAAACAGAGTTTCATTTTAGTGGAAGTATTAGATTAAAAATTGTTAATAGGTACTAGGTGACAGCACTATGTATGCGTTAGTTAGTTGACTAGTTCTTCTTGCCTGTATTGTATTTTCAATTGTATTTCATTTACTTTAAATAAGTGTTTGTTATATTGAGAATACTTTGTTTCATTGAATAAACCCATAATCCAAGAAAACCTTTACAAGTAAATTGTTCCCATAAAGTGAGTCCCGATGTCGCCAAGAATAAAGGTCGGTTGTAACAAAATTTTGCTTCTTGCATTATACTGTACATACCAGAGTTGATAACAAACGTATTGTCAGGTAGATTATAAAAAATGGTGATCAAGTGAAATTTAATAGTAAAGTATGTTTAATCATAAATAGAAAAAATAAAATTGTAGCAAATGTAAATAAGTCTAACCAATGATTTGTATATATACACAACAACTACACGTACACATCCGATGTTGATCCAATGTATACTTTCTTGTGGCATCGGCGTTTAAGTCATTTGAACTTCCGTGATCTAGAAATTGCAGAAAATGGTACCTGTATAAGAAGGATTACCTATCAAGTATCAAAAGGGTCTAGAACTATAAATATGCATGAATTGGTATATTCGAACGTTTGTTGTCCAATGGAAAACCACATCGTTCGATGTAGCAAAGTGTTTTGTTAGATTTACAAATATTATTTAAATAGGATCCTTACATATTTATTACATAAACAATTTAAAAAGACATCAGAATTAGAAGAAATCAGAAGTAACAGAAAACCTTAAAGAATTAAGAAGGTGGAAGGAAGAGGGGAGTAAATAATAAAAACCAGTTAGAGAATAGAAATAATAAAAAAAGCAGACTTTTAGAATTCACCGTGAAAATAACCTATATTCCGATAATCTTGACAGTGTCCAAGAGTGAGTCTATATCCCAAATTTCCAGCATTGCGTCAGAGTCCGCTGACATCCGGTATATTATGAATCTAACCTGGAATACAAGTTTCAAAGCAATCTTAACCTTACTTACCGAATATAAGTATTCAAACTCTGATACTCTCAAATAAAACACTGGGACCAAGAAACAGGTAGACATGGTTTAAGTAATGGAGAAGAATGATTACCTATGCAGCCGCATTGCTTATGCAACAAAGAAGTCATGGGGTTAAAACAGTTGCTAAGTGACTTAAGTGCAATAAATGTTGTTAAGATTTATGACTTTTACGAACAATGTAAACACATGTTAAGTACTGTAAACACACATTTAAGTACTTAAAGCGGAAGAATCATGAAAATGATACGACATGGACTATGTATGTATAATCAGTATACTTATATATTTACAAAGGCGCTTTGTCTACAAGAAAAGTCAAATTCGTGAAACTTAAAATTGCAATATTAGTCTGTATAACTTTATGTGTGTAATTCTTCTAATTTATATCAGTTGTATTCTATTTGTTAACACTTAACTTTTTGATCTTTTGTATTGACAAACTGTTTAATACAACTGATATAATTCTTCTAATTTATATCAGTTGTATTCTATTTGTTAACACTTAACTTTTTGGTCTTTTGTATTGACAAACTGTTTAATACATCTGATATAATTCTTCTAATTTATATCAGTTGTATTCTATTTGTTAACACTTAACTTTTTGATCTTTTGTATTGACAAACTGTTTAATACAACTGATATAATTCTTCTAATTTATATCAGTTGTATTCTATTTGTTAACACTTAACTTTTTGATCTTTTGTATTGACAAACTGTTTAATACAACTGATATAATTCTTCTAATTTATATCAGTTGTATTCTATTTGTTAACACTTAACTTTTTGATCTTTTGTATTGACAAACTGTTTAATACAACTGATATAATTCTTCTAATTTATATCAGTTGTATTCTATTTGTTAATACTTAACTTTTTGATCTTTTGTATTGACAAACTGTTTAATTTTAGGTGATACCGTTTCGTGTACTGCTAACTGCTAATATTATGATAAATCCGTATTGTGTTTATAACTGTTTAATTATCAGTTTATGAAATATAACTATCATGTCTGTAGAACTCGCACCCTTCAGAAAAGATCTTATTATGTGGAATATTGAAATACTAGCGTGACCCGTGCGAAGTCTTTGCATTATTATTTATTCCATTATGAAGCTCAGATGACAGATCAAACAAATATTTTACTAAAATTGACATATAGAGGCGCAAGTATCAAAAGCATTAAGCTAAAGCGCCACTTTATTTATACGTGAGTGGATTTGAAATTAAACAAAAATTTTACCGACCGTCAATCATATTGACGTTGAGCCGTTAGATGGCAGCATTGCTGTTTTGTGTATATAATTTTAATAATTAATTAATTTGCAAAAACAATAGCAATAATACATTTTTTAGTTGCGGATGCCGGTAGAGCAAGCAATTATCTATAAAATGATATATAATTTATGTGGATTAGTTGTGAGGTTTTTTCTAAAAAGGGAGAGTAACATCTTAAAACAGGATATTCATATTGCAATATGACCCCTTCCGGTGCAGTCCTTGTTATCTAAGGCAGAGGGTATAAAATCCGAAACTCTATGATCTCTCTTTTCTTCGTGACAATAATAGTTGCGGTAGTAATGTGGCCATTAGATCGAGATCGCCATTATCAGATAGATAATTCAACAGACTTCTTGACTGTAACGGGAGGTGTGGGCTACAAAAGTTAAATAATCCTGGATTTTACTTTAATTTGCTATTCTAGTTAGACTTTTAGAATGTATATAAAAATCAGACAACATAATTTTAATTAATCGAATACGTACAAAGCAAAGTGTAATAAAGTCAAAGCTCTAAATATGTCGAAATTCCTATGATGTAATACATGGACAATACACAAAAGAAATAAAATCATCTTTAATAGGCAAAACCCTTAATATGAAACGATGTAATTAATAAAAAAAACTAAAACAACTTTAAATCAATGAAATTATCAAATGTAAACCAGACCTGCTTTCAGTTTTAGAAAGCAAATCAAAGAATAATGAAGATTTGAATTTTAAATAAGCTCGTACTCGAATGACGCACCATAAAAATAAAATCCATACTATCCAGCCGCCTTTTTTATACAAAACCAATAATGCAGTTTAAATAGCCCTCTTTCCATCCAGCAACTAAACACCCACTTGAAGAATCTGATCTATATTCGAAGCAATAATCGAATTATGACAGAAAAAGAAATAAACAAACGTCTGAGAAGAGCCAATTACCATCCTGTGCTAGTGAAAATGTAGCTGATCAAAGGCATCTTTTGACCATTGCACAATTAAAACGTACACAATAGATGGAAAACATACAGTAGTATGCTACATATGGGGGATATATCACGCAGGTATTTTAATTATGTAAATCAATCGACCCCATGCATTTCCGGAACTTGTTGAATCCGCTAATATAAAATGTCCATACGCAAAAATAGATAAACAAGCTTTTTAAAAAGCGCCCCATAAATAGTGATGAGCGAAAACAAGGCCGAGACCATAACCGTGGTAATATCATTCCAAATGTCCCTGGAGGAATTACATAAAATTGAAAATAATGGATTTCATATGTGAAGTCGCTAGAAAAGCCAGTAAATGAGAGTTATTTCCATTCTTACGTCTAGATCTAAGCTTTCTTGCATTAATAATCTTCATCTTGTGAAACCTGATCTAGACCTTAGTCTTGTTTTAAAAACTCTCGTAGATTTGCATTTTCGAATTATGTTTCTAGTGATTATTAAGGTTTTATTACTTAAAATGCGCAAAGTTATTCATTTGCGTGTCCTTTAAAATATACAAAATATAGATTTCATTCAATAATTTAAGCATTGATTAAAAAAGGAAATAAATAATGAACTAAATATTCAAATAATGTCAATGGATATTCATTTAACAACATTGCTATAAACTGACTGACGAGAAATCTTCTTTCTTAATATGTCGAGGCTTACGAGGAGACGCTTGCTAAAAAGTCTTTCAGCTGGAATAGGTGTTTCAGAAACCTATATACAAAATAAACATAGATACTTCAAATGTCTCTTAAACGTGATCACCCACAACTTAATGAATCCAACAATAGCAGAAAAAAGGCTGGCACTAGACCTTATGTTTTTGGTCTTATTTAAATACATTGGTCTTATTTAATTACAATTAATCTGAATATTGATTAATTATCGGTCTCTCGTATTTATCGGTTTCACAAAACGTGCAAAGACGAAACCAAGCCTGCAGGACTAAAAGCAACATGGATAAGTTAACCGCGCTAACTTATCCATGAAAAGTGCATCAAAAGATCCCTAGTACCTAATAATAGGGATCTTTTGATGCATATTTACCAAAAAATATGCATCAAAAGATCCCTATTTTATTATTAGGTATAATCCAAAATCATTGTTTTTAATTAAAGCAATAGGCATATTAAAGCATAGGTGTAAAATATAAATTTGTCAAAGGAACACTTCAGATTCGGTATCAAACTTATTTCTGTACCTCAGAAGTAAGACATATCTGTACATGACTTGATTCCTTAATTAAAACCCAATTTTATATTTGTAATTAGCTTTTTAATTTTGTTATTCTAATGTAGATTTCTTAAATTTTGATCCGAATTTTTAATTAAATTTATTATTTTCAAATATTCAACACTAGTTTTCGTCTGTAACAACTACACATTTGTCATTTTAAAAATATAAATTATCTTAATATTAAAAGTAACTAGACAGTTTTTTGGGCTCAAAACCTTAACACATAGGTAATTTTACATAAACATGCATAGGTAATATAATACACAATTCTTTGCGTATATTTAAATATACTCTTTTTAATGATATTTGTGAGATAAAAGAAAATCTACTGCCTACTTACGAAGATGTAATGAAGTACTATGAATGGACGAGATACCAGTTAACATTTGGATTGGACACTACAAAAGAGCCCAAATTTTCAGAAATGGCAGACACGGTAACATCCAGAATTGGAATATATGGCAATCTGCATTTTTCCAACAGTAACACACACAAGGATCATACAGATGTTGAAAGCATATCATTTAAAATTCAAAAACGTGGTTAACTTAACAAGAAACGTGGTTAACTTATCCATGAAAAGCAATATCGCTCATCATTACTAATAAGTGGAATCAGCAATACATTCATATTGCGTACGTAATACCCGATTCGATGACATGAAATCGTCAATTATTAATGTTAAATACACGTACTTATTTAAATCTACAAATTCTTTAATAAAAAATGAATATTTGTATATTTGCATAAATTTTATCTCGTACTCAACAAAGAAATAAAAATAACATCATACTCGTGTACGGTAAACGTTATTAATTATACCAATAATACACATATAAACAAAACAGAAATAAATACAAACGTCGTTGCCATGGCGACAAAAGAAAAATCCATTCTAAAAGCTTTCAAATTTAAAACACGACTCGTTTTCATTTCACGATTCACTTCAACATAATAATACGATCGTAGTCTCTTTAGAGTTTAAAGAAGATATAATAATACGGTGGTTGACTCATTCTAAATTTTGATATTTTTCGTACAATATTGTGAAATATAAGCTAATTAAAAACCAGTCTTGAAAAAAATTCTAAAATTGATTGAAAAATAAGCCAGTTGTAGGCTTCTAAATTTGAAGATACGGATAGAGTTGGGTATATCCGTCTCTTTTCCTCTCATAGAATATAATGTGCGATATTAAAAATGACCTCACAACACAGTATTACCGTCCTTCTCTAAAGGTTAAATTTAAACTTTTATAACTCGGTAAATTTTTAAGATTATTAAACAATTTTTTCGCTCTTCATCAGCTTGTACCTTGAAATTATGATTAATGAAATAAAAAGAAATAGTCTAATACCCAATTCACACAATTAAATGAAACTACGTGATGTACTATTATTTCTACTTTCTTTAAGTTCTTTACCACGACCTAAGTTTCGTTGTATTACAACCTCTTCAGGTGGGCTATTAGCAATTTCTTTGCTAATAGCCCACCTGCAGATGTTGTAATACAACGAAACCTAAGTCGTGGTAAAGAACTTAAAGAAAGTAGGAATAATACTACATCACGTAATTTCATTTAATTGTGAATGATCAATTTCTAAAAAATTAACGCCAAGTATATACAATAATTCTTCCTGTTATTTTTTTGTGAAAATATATTACATAAAGGGCACTTGACTTACTTAAGTGCATTGAAAGTTTTTTTTCTTATTGATACCATTTTCGCGGAAAAGCGTCACTTAAATGGTATGTCTGGTTTTCTAGTAGTCAAATAAGTGTACGAACGGACAACAATTTGTAACAGTAATTATGACTCTGAATTCAGTTGAATAGAAATGGAAATAAATATATTATCTAACTATAGACCAGTTTTTGTTGTTAAAATCTTTTTAATATCTGGAAAACTATCACAAAAAAGGCACCGAAAATGTCTTTTTTTGTCTTTTCATTGTCATATTTTTCACAGCGCTACGAATCTCTTGTAAATAAATATTTTATCATTTACGGTTTTAATTTAATTCAATTAAATTATCATTATGTAGAACTACCAGGATGTGTTAGTTTGAATACTGAAACCTGCCAACACTCTAGTTGAGATTTGGTGACTAGATTATAAAACACACCCCGTAACTAAGCAACTCGTATCCCGCTTGGATTACATTACATGTTCTTTTCTTTCTGCGCTTCCCCATTAAAGCTTTTTTCATCACATTTTTAATTTTTTTCACGTTTGATATAAATTTAAATTATCTAAATTGCGATTCTGGAATGTAGTTCAATAACAGATTAGGTTCAGATATCTTAAAAATTATATCAAATAAATTAAGACGCGACGAATAAATGGCTATTGTTGCGATAAGATCTTAAATATGAACTGTAAAACTACCACTTAAACGGCATCGAAGGAACCTTTCTAACCAACATCGCGATGTTCTTTGTCACGATGGTTTGATTATTATTACAACCATTAAATAAAATGACCAGTTTCGAACTTTGATCGCGACAAAGCTTTGTTGTTGTGAAAAAGCGCAGCATTGTTTGAAATAGTTTCTACGCCGTCACACTGAACTACATGCCTGATAATACATACAGATTGAAATCAACGATTCTAAAACATGCAGCGGCACCTAACACGATTTAAATACAAGAGTATCTTATCAACCCACCAACAAAAGCTTCTTTATTCAAGAGGACAATTGATATGCAATTATCCTCATGTCTTCCCTTGCTTCCATATAATGGATCACTTCATATGCACACACCCCGTGTTTGTATATATATATATATATATATATATATATATATATATATATATATATATATATATATATATATATATTGACACTGAAACTACGAATGTGGGTCAATTTTGATGGGCGGCACTTATATTATGGATCACTTTATGTTGTTTTTACATAGTCATTCTTCTTCTTCTTCTTCAATGGCTTGACAGCCCAAGCTGCTTCCAAGCTGTCCTGTTCTTGGCCAGAGACATCCAGTTCGTTACACTTGGAATTTTAAAGTCTTTTTCCAGGTAGTCGAGCCACCTAAGTTTAGGTCTTCCTCTTTTTCGGGAGCCCAATGGTCTGACTGAGAAAGTCTTTTTTTGTTGCCCGGCTGTAATCTTACAGAGCCATTGGCCCCTTTAAATATGTGATTTCCTCCTTCTCGATATGGACTTAGTTTTAGTAGCATGACAAAGGAATAGAAAAGCACGAGTGTATGTCGGGTTGATCATAAGCTTACGGCATATAACGGCAGAGCGTACTGAGGGTTAGATTCCCGGCCGCTTGTCGTAGGTATCGCGTAACAAAAATATACCAAACCAGTGGCCGGGAGCAGCTTCACTGGTGCGAAAAGTTACGTACTGCAATCGCTAAGACACTTGCTAGCGTGGCAATTACGAGCATTTTTCTGAATATTTATGGCCTGTGTCCAATAGTGCACGAATACAGGTTGTGGGCAGTAAAACTGATAATATGATAAGTTGAACTCGGAAAGTGGTTCAAATGTTTATCACCGTTTTCATATAAGAGCATTAAAATCTAAGCATAAGTTACCTAAGGTGGTAATTTACCTAGAGAATAACATGTTTACCTCTAAAGAGATACATTGAAAAGTTTACAAAAGACTACATAATAAATGTGTTTTCTTAAAGTTTCGGTAATATTTTTAATTTTAAGTATCACCGTATTCCAAAATAATATTCTGTATTTGATTTTCCATGGAAACGTGATTTAGCAGAAAATATTTTATTTTCCTTCTATCGCCAACTGAGAGATAAAAGGGGTACAATATTTACGAAATCAATGAAAACCAAAAATCCACAATAAATATCACACGACATACACTATACCTTAAATGGATAAGATTAAACAGAAACAGCACAAGAACCTACCCCTCTGACAAGAACTATGGAGTTGAACTTGATTCAGAGTTATTATGCGGACTCTATTTAGATGAGTTTTTAATCAATTGAGGGTATTATTTTATAATTTTATTTTTATATGTCGTAAGAATCGGAATTTAAGGTTGTAGTCTTAATTTATAAATGTCAGCCCAGAATAGATTTCCTTATGTTCGAGGAAAAAAGTTTTTATTAACTATAATTATCTCACTAATTTTTAAACTTAATATATTGGTTTATAAAGATATTCTAAAATTGATTTGAAATCATTCTTATAAAAATCCTGCGATCCAAATCCGACTATGAAACTATCGTCTACAAACCTGTTTCGGTGATCTTACTGCCGGGACCGGACTCGTGTCGTCGGTATGCGAGCTTCATAGCACGTTCTGTCTAGATTAACGGCACCCGGCAGCTTTTAACGATAACCGAGCCCGGCCGAACATAACCGAGTGGTCACGAATGGATTGGACAAGTTGCATTCAATGCAGTCCGCGTTGAATGCATGTCGTTTCAGCGACCGTGTTTGTTCCTGAATTTATCCCTTTTTTTAATGACTCTTGTTGCCGAGCTTCGTTCTGGGATGATGTACAAAATGAAAAGTAAATTAATATTTAAGTGGTTGTTAGACGTTTAGCTATATTTTAAGGATGATATGGACTAGATATTTCATTTTGATTTTGATTACTTTCGAGCGACTGCCGATTTTTTCGGATTATTTTAAGGGTTTCGTGTATTTGTCGCAATAACCTCTGAATCATTTGAATGATCTCCTTTATACTCATTATGGGAAGAATAAGACCAAACTCTCATGCAGATGACTTTTAAATTTTAATGTTAAATACAAAATTTGGTTCACAAAATCAAATCAAATAAAAGTTAGCACCCAAATCCCTATCTCTCAGACGTCCTTTAATATCCCAGGCAAAAGTTGAGTATGGAAACGAATTTCATTTGCAATCACATTATATAAAGGAATCTCAATATTTAACAACTAAAGTAGAATTTGTGCACACAGATCAACGTTTTTACCACTAGACTAGAGTCTCGGTAGATTGAGTTTATGTTCCATGAATAACATAACTGGCTTTAATCTGTCTAAAATGATTACGAATCGTAAAGACGATCAGGGCTATTAGAACGATTAATTAATTTCAAAATAATCAATGATCGTTAAAAACCTTAGCCACGATTTGGACAACCCTGCGATCAACAAACCTTGTACGTCCGTGACCTTCCTGTACACCTACAGTTAAATGCAGTTATGCACTTTATAATTTTTAACTTTTTGGATTCGTAAAACATGTGTTCGATACGTGCGGGTAAAACACATTTATGTAAATTTTTGATGTGAAACATTTAATGACTTGGTTGAATGGGAGTTAAAACTACTGATGACACTTCGCGACGGGCCATTCGGCCAGCTTCGTGTCTTATCGGCTCTTTCCGACTTAATTCGGCAACTCTTTGTTTATTGTCGGTTATTTTCGACTTCCTTAGGCCAGGTTCGCATCTTGTCGTCTAACAGTATTATAAAATTAAAAATGTATATTCAATACATCGTTAAGTTATTTCATAAAATAATAATGGAATTAAATTAATATTAACAACTATCTGAATATTTTTTTTCGTTTTCAACTAGTTAAAATAGAAATGTCTCATTATAAAAACATGAAAAAATTTGAATATTTCATATCTGCCAGGCGTCTCGTGACAGATTTGTGTTTTTCATTTTAAATGTTTAATTCGTCTTATTCGTCGGAAAAATAGATGTTGTGTGATTGGTTGTTTCTATCGATTATTTTGTTATTCACAATCATATTGACTTTAGACATGTGTGTATTATCCTTAAATATATCATTATTTACTTTTAAATGTTAAAAGTAAAGAATTATATATTTAATGATCCATCTTATACCTTCAGCCATATCGATAACTCGATAAAACTATGGTCTTGAATTTAATGGTTATAATAACATCAGTATATATAATTAATATTAAAAACGATGACACAGATGCGTCTGCGCGCGACCACATCGACCGAGGCTTTCGAGCCAATAAATAAAATATGAAATTGTGAATTATGAATCATTGCCTTTTCGTTGGGATGCTTGTCGTCGCCGCAGTAGTATTCAAACTTGCAGATGACGTAACTTGCGTTCCGCTACCGATCTCCGACACGGTCATTACTGATAGTACATTCGACCTCGGATACATCATATGAGGCAAGCATACGTAATACACAATGTTTTTTTAATAATAACTTTTTTTTAATAATAGCAATAGTTGTGTTTGTCCGACCATAGGTCCATTCCAATCATAACTATAATTTGAATCGTTAAAATCTCACTACACAGGCACCAGACCAAATTCTCAATTAGCCACAGCGATTCCATCATTGCACCAACACTGATGCCATTCTTACACAACACAATTAATTTCTAATAGCACCAACGAACAAAGATGGTGACAGCCGCACCAACGGCTTTATCAGTACACCAACACTGATACCAGTTCTGTGCACCAAGGAAAGAAATTTTCGATCGCATTACCAATCATAGGTAATCACAGCCGCACCAACTGGTCCACCAGTGCATCAACACTGATACTGCGCATCAACACAAGATATTTCCGATTGTACGATTACTTGTTCACCAGGCCATTCGCATGCACGATCCCATCAGTGCACTAACACTGATGTCATCTCTATACATCGACGTATAGGACCAACACTGTTATGATCTTTACGCACCACCGTAAAGAACCAACGCCATTATCATTTTTACGTACCAAAACTGGCTGGCTGCATATACATTATTCAACCAATTTTCTAGTTTCCAGTTCAATTTTAAGCCTACACTTTGTTGGAACTTGTTGGTCAAGCGCTTTCCTTAATCTATAATGAAGACCATCTTATTTAGAGTTTTATTATATTATTTGGTAACCATCATTATCCAATACTTCAGTGACCTTAAAAGGACCTTTGTATTTTTGTGCGCGGGGCGTTTGATTATATCAGTAATGAGTCGCTGAAAATATTTGACAATAGAATGAACTATTGTTTCATCGATGCTCGCTTATATTGCACAATTTGGCAACCGTTTACTTTGTGTGTACAACGGAAATTCAAACACATGATCAACTACAACAACGATTGAATGCATTTTCACATTTCAAGAAAAAAAGTTCGGTGTCATACGAATGAAAGTACGTACCTGACAATAAACGAACTAAAATACAGCAAACCCCACTTGAATTTTTGATGCTTGATGATTAAAATAGACTGTAACGCAATCATGAGCGAAATCCCCGAGTACATTCATAACCCACGTCGATAAACCGACGTGGCATTTTTCACTGAATTTTTTTTTACTGAATCTGGGTAAATCGGGATCTGATGGTAGCAGCTCAACATGTCCAGCACTGCGAACCACTTTGCAACACAAGTTTAGCAATCTGATTCTCGATGTGTGGTAAAGGGTATCTTATCAGCAATTCAAAAGTTGTATTGCTGTTGAGTTCCCTATAATCCACGTACTTTTGATCAGATTCATCTTTCTTTTTAACTAGGACGGTACTTGAATAAAAAGAACTGCTGGAGCGAATGATACCTGCTTGTAAGAGTTCGTCAATCTTTTCCCTAACAATTCTATGTTCCTCCACACTCAGACGGTTGGGATGAAGCCGAACGATACGAGAAGGATTTATTTCTAGTTGTCCAGTAGTCACTCGAGTTTCAGAGGAATTATTTGAAAAAGAGGATGATAAATCTTTTAAAATATTGAATAGTTTAGACTTCCGTTCATTGAGATTGTCACTATCAACATTTTCGAAATCAATAACAACCTTACTGTTCTTGGAACTAATTATATTGCAACGTAATAACGTGGCTATTTCTTCGAAATAAAATAATAGGATCTGTTGTTATTTTCACATTGAGATCCTGGCTTAAAATCTCGCGTCAAATCATGATGTTATTGTTTACAACTACGGTCCGATACCGTTCGAAATAGGACCTCTAAACAATATTCGCTTATGTTAACCACCGAACGGAATATGCTGAGAATACTGTGTTGACTAATGCAGTACAGTGTTATAGAATCCTTTGCCAGCTAATTTGTTTGCAATACTTTCTTTTTCAAGTGAGCACTCGGCTCGGGATTTAAAATAAAATGGGTAGCTCTCACCTTTGATTGTTGTATTACAATGTGGATTAGTTATAATGTATAGGTTAAACCCATATCGTCTTATCGCCGCAGCGCTCGAGCCCGACCCATCTCCGTACTACTGGAGTCATCCGCTAGTGTATTGCATTAAATCCCGCAGCTACCCCCACGAGGGCATACGCTGGTAAGGGTCAGAAAGAATAGAAATATCGAATAGAAAGAATAGAAATATAGAAAAGAAATATCGACACTTACATTTGTAAGTGTCGATATTTCTTCTATACCTACTTTATCTAGCAATAAATAGGTTATTCTTTTCTGTTAATTGCATATCTACTGAAAATCTTTTGTATTTAGTGTTTATTTTAATATATAATTTAAATATAAAAGACCGATAATAAATATGAATTTGAATATCAAAAAATCATTGTTTGTAAAATGACATACATCGTAAAAATGTTTTTTTTATGAAATTTTTACTTTGTCTTCTTTTGCTTGAATTAATATATCTAAACAAATAAATAAATAAACACAGTTAGACACATCATAACCATATTCGATCCGGTTAGAATCGATTAATATGTAGCAATATTCCTAAAAAAATATTTCAATAGTCTTGTCCAATCGACTGTACACCGACTGTGACTATAGGCAATATAATTATATTAATCCGTCCCTTTCGCACGCATTCTCTCGCTCTCCCACGCCAGTCGTAGTATCGATACAAATTTAAGCATAAGAACATAATATATACATGTTTATATAGATGATTACAGACCGTGACTCGTTACGCTACACTCACGCGCACGTGATGTTCGGAGGTAGGATGAGGTCACACTTGTAGCTATTATTGTATTATAAAGTAAAATTAATAAAATAAAAAATTTGAAAAAGGCTTTTAGACAAAAGGACGTAAATAGCAAAATGAAAAGACGAAAAATTAAGCAAAATTTATTGGTCAAATGGTTCCGAAAAATGGTCAGTCGAATGGTTCCGAAAAATTTAACACGTGTTATTGTGAAAAAAAATTATTATAAATATTATTTAACTACTTATCATACTTTGGTGGAGACAATAATAGTTCACAAGGCAAGTCATTGTAGAAATAGCCATTTACAAATATGTATAATGTTTGTCTATTATTTAGTGTCATTTTATCATTTATTTTTGGAAAAGTAAACATAACTGTAGCCATTGTAGAAATAGCCATTTACAAATATGTATTATGTTTGTTTATTATTTAGTGTCATTTTATAATTTATTTTTGGAAAAGTAAACATAAATGAGTTGAAACTGTTACTACAAACGTCGTACAATCTTTTCTAAATATTGAATATATTTGGCGTTAATTTTGTAGAAATTAATTATTCACAATTAAATGAAACTACGTGATGTAGTATTATTTCTACTTTCTTTAAGTTTTTTACCTCGACCTAGGTTTCTTTGCTAACAGCCCACCTGAAGATGTTGTAATACAACGAAACCTAGGTCGTGAAAAAGAACTTTAAGAAAGTAGAAGTAATACTACATCACTTAGTTTCATTTAATATTTTCTAAAGTAATACTCACGTTTATTTTACAACATTAACTTACAAATTGGAACATATACAATTTAAATCAAAATATCACGACTTATAATTCATACTAGACACCCAAAGATTAACATCACTGTTTCAAAATATTTTTTTACTATTTTCAAAATTTTTTTAATGGTTATTTATTACTAGTAATATAATTTATTATACTGGTACTAAATGCTCTATATTAAAATAAACCTTTGAAAATATTTCAAAAAATGATTTTATACAAAAATATTTATCGCTACAATGTAAGTACAGCCTTCACCTTTAGAGCAACGCCGTTTAGGGCGAATCTCATAAGCGTGAGCCGACTAACGTATACCCGTCTCCCGCGAGATACTTTAAGAAGAAAGAGATGACTACTTTGTCCAGAGGCTCGGCCTTCATAAGATTCGTCTTAAAAATGTTCACCGAAGTTGGATGTTTTTACGGGTTGGATGTTTTTTTTTATTTATTACGAAAGTTGATCTCTACACATCACTCTGCCTCTCCTTGTCTCTCAGCGGCGGTACTTCTCCAGCATCCAATCGCTTGGTGCTGGTGTCAAGGCTCATCTAAAGATTCGTGTGTTGCTCTAGTGGAAGGCCATATACGCAAGGTGGCCAGATGATGTTGACTTGATTGTTTCTCCACGGAAATTCTAAAATGACTATATATTTCAGATACAATTTTTGGGTGCATATATTTATATAAATATTATAGTTTTAGTTTTATTATATATATATATATATATATATATATATATATATATATATATATATATATACATATATATATATATATATATACTTTACATGAAACCTAATAATATATAGCGTATTAATTTAAATATATATTTTTTTCCGAAGATTTTACTAATTGTACATACAAATTATAGAATAAAATATTTTCATTTTTAAGAAATAATAATACGTTTTTACTTGTATTTAAAAGACCAATAAATAAAAATAAAGTATTACGTATTAGAATATATTTCTTTTTTTCAAACATTCTCTTACTCGTTTCAAACACCCCATAACATAATATTATAATTTAATGGAGTCTCACATTTTTCCTCCTTCCATTGATATTTAAAATCTTTACGCAAGTATAATTATATATAATAATTATATAATTTAATTATAGCTCTTATTTTTCACATACTTTGCCACCTTTACCATTAAATAACATCGCGTAGCTTCTTCATAAATGAGGCGAAGGTGCAAAATATCTATATTTGTTTACAATATTTTCTATCGAAACTTACGCGACAATGATCAAAAGCTAAATAAAATGAGATTGTTTTATAAACAAATCAGAACATATTTCATGTTCTGATTTCATTATAAAACATTTTCAATCTTCCTTAAAATTTTGATTTTAGTTTTCAATTTTCCTTAAAATTATGATAGATAGTGATTGGTGCCAAATCATATAAGTACAGATTTGAATCCTTTTCTGTACTCTATCTAAGAAAGATTATCTGTCGAATAACACTTTATTATATATAGTATTATTCTATATTATAATTTCAATACTATATTTAAATTCATTAGCGCTTTATAAATTTGTCGGTTAAAGAAAAATGAATTAAATTTTATTTTATTTACTTTTCTGTACTCTATTTAAGAAAGATTATCTGTCGAATAACACTTTATTATATATAGTATTATTCTATATTATAATTTCAATACTATATTTAAATTCATTAGCGCTTTATAAATTTGTCGGTTAAAGAAAAATGAATTAAATTTTATTTTATTTACTTTTCTGTACTCTATTTAAGAAAGATTATCTGTCGAATAACACTTTATTATATATAGTATTATTCTATATTATAATTTCAATACTATATTTAAATTCATTAGCGCTTTATAAATTTGTCGGTTAAAGAAAAATGAATTAAATTTTATTTTATTTACTTTTCTGTACTCTATCTAAGAAAGATTATCTGTCGAATAACACTTTATTATATATAGTATTATTCTATATTATAATTTCAATACTATATTTAAATTCATTAGCGCTTTATAAATTTGTCGGTTAAAGAAAAATGAATTAAATTTTATTTTATTTACTTTTCTGTACTCTATTTAAGAAAGATTATCTGTCGAATAACACTTTATTATATATAGTATTATTCTATATTATAATTTCAATACTATATTTAAATTCATTAGCGCTTTATAAATTTGTCGGTTAAAGAAAAATTAATTAAATTTTATTTTATTTACTTTTCTGTACTCTATTTAAGAAAGATTATCTGTCGAATAACACTTTATTATATTTAGTATTATTCTATATTATAATTTCAATACTATATTTAAATTCATTAGCGCTTTATAAATTTGTCGGTTAAAGAAAAATGTGTTAAATTTTATTTTATTTACTTTTCTATACTCTATTTAAGAAAGATTATCTGTCGAATTACACTTTATTATATATAGTATTATTCTATATTATAATATCAATACTATATTTAAATTCATTAGCGCTTTATAAATTTGTCGGTTAAAGAAAAACGTGTTAAATTTTATTTTATTTACTTTTCTGTACTCTATTTAAGAAAGGTTATCTGTCGAATATCACTTTATTATATATAGTATTATTCTATATTATAATATCAATACTATATTTAAATTCATTAGCGCTTTATAAATTTGTCGGTTAAAGAAAAACGTGTTAAATTTTATTTCATTCTTCTTGTGTTGGAATATATACTAAATAAATTTATAATCGCAATTATGAAAATGCGTAGTAACGTCGTAATTTTACTTAAACTTTCTCAAGAAATATTATAACTCATTTTTCAATATTGCTCAAATTAAGAAAATGTCATTAAAAGAATAAAAAGAAAATGAAAACTACAATACTCGAATGTTACAATCGATAAATAATAATAATTTTTTTTATCGTGAAGCCATCTTAATTTTTAACCTGGTTACAATTCTATTAGTGTAACTTGTGTAGTTGTATATTTACAACTATACTTGGAAAAAAAAAGTTAACGCAGTTCAAAGCGCTTTTTACTCATTTTATAGTTTAAAAACTGTATATTTTAGTTATAATGTTACTCGATTTGTGGATCAATTTCTTTTGACATATTCACTACATAATTCAAATTGGTTAATCCTTGGGTTGATATTGATAATTTTGTAAGATCATTAACTACCATTTTCCCCTAAGAGCAGTGGTAACTAATTCAAGCAATACAAGCTACAATTGGACGAAGCATTTCCCATATGAACAGATATGGTTTGAATATAAAACGAGAGAAAGGGCTAAATTACTCTACATTTTTGAGAATTAATAAGATTTCCTCGATGCCAATAAACTTTGTCTCGCCAGTCAAAATATATATATAAATAAAAGTGTTTACTTAGGTTCAGTATAATTTTAGGTCTTTTCCCGACTTCTTGGAACAAGAGTTTTTACATACAGTTACATAGAGTATGGTAACAGATTTGAGAAAAAAATGATAAATATATTTTTCACGTTAATACATTAATCTTGGGCACCGAGTAGACAGCACTGTCGATAAGAAATCGTTTAAAAAAATTAATGTTTACAGTTTGATGGAGCCGTTTAAGATAATTTTTGACAAAAAAATATGGCAAAAATATTGCCTAGTATTTACTTTTCAAATCCGAGTACATCTTCGGACAGACATGGTGCTGATAACAGAACCGTACATTGTCGAATGCAATATAAATATATACTTGAGAAGGTACCTACAATATCTACAGTATTATCAAGTATATTTATACAACGGATAGGTGGCTAGATTAAGTTGGATTCTAATTATATTGCAATTGTTGGTCCACATAATTGATGACAAATTGAGCGCAATGATAAATCTTGAAATCAATTTAACATCTACAACTAGGAGGAAAAATTTATATCTTTGTAAGAGTCTAATCTATTTAAGAGATTTGGATTTCAAAGACAGTAAATGTTGAAGAGAGTAATTTACCAAATGATATTCACTTTAATTCATTGACTGATGACGTCAAGGTATATTTAGTGCGGTTTATTTATACCTTTCAAACTTTAATATTTCCTATATTAATATGGACCCTTCTCTATTTGTTTCCTTGTCCTCTACGCATATTCACTTATTAAATACATTCTCTACTAGAGCATTCAAAAGTATATATTTCACATATTTCAGTCTTTTCATTAAACTATACATTTTATTTAGATCTTTTAATTTATATATAGATCTAAATAAAATTTATAGTTTAGTGAAAAGACTGATCATATTTAAGTCTTAACATATAACTTTACATAGATTTAAATAAAATTTATAGTTTAGTGAAAAGACTGATCATATTTAAGTCTTATCACTAAACTATACATTTTATTTAGATCTTGTAATTTATACATAGATCTAAATAAAATTTATAGTTTAGTGAAAAGACTGATCATATTTAAGTCTTAACATATAACTGTATATAGATTTAAATAAAATTTATAGTTTAGTGAAAAGACTGATCATATTTAAGTCTTATCACTAAACTATACATTTTATTTAGATCTTGTAATTTATACATAGATCTAAATAAAATTTATAGTTTAGTGAAAAGACTGATCATATATAAGTCTTAACATATAACTGTATATAGATTTAAATAAAATTTATAGTTTAGTGAAAAGACTGATCATATTTAAGTCTTATCACTAAACTATACATTTTATTTAGATCTTGTAATTTATATATAGATCTAAATAAAATTTATAGTTTAGTGAAAAGACTGATCATATTTAAGTCTTATTACTAAACTATACATTTTATTTAGATCTTGTAATCTCTTTCAACGGATTTAATATTTGTTAATAAAATTTATGCTTGTTTATTATAGTTATAATTTTAGCTACTTTTTATATAGAAAACTTTAATAAATTTAGCTAAAGTTTAAAATTTAAACTAATATTAGAAATTCTTAAGTCTATTTGCAGTAAAAGAAACTTCTTAAACCATGACTTTTGAATATAATGCTTTTAAATATATACTATAACTTTACTTAATATGAACTATAAATTTTCATTTTTTATTTCAGGTGAGGATCTAGTTCGTTCAACTATAGTAGGTAAGATTAACAAGTTTTTTGAAGCCACAATATGAGAACATTTAACATAAAAACAATGGAAAATGGATGAGCCACTTTACTCTTGATCTGAATGTGGTATTAATTATAATTTTAAGTCAAATTTACGTTTCTCAACAAACAGTTTCTAACCGAGTAAAATTGCATGTGTTACTAATATAATTAAAAAAATATAATAAATTTAATTATTAATAAATTTTAATTTTTAATCATAATTATATCAGATAAAGTAAAATAAAATAAACTATAGATTGTATATTGTATATCTGAAAAAATATTTGTTCCGTAGACATAGAAAATTTACGAGTTTAAGGCAATGCGAATATTTGTTCCGCATGCCCTGGTCGCAGCAAGCTACTGATAGCTTCGAAATGTCGAGCCATGCCCGCCCCCCGCCCCATAACCCTCAAACCCAACCTGATTTTCGAATTGTTTTTACCTTTTTGCGTCTTGGTCTGTTTAGGTCAAGTGGCCTACAATGTCGAAATGCAAGTGTATCTTTAATATTAATTTACAAGCAAAATACCCTTTCATAAAGAAACGAATGCTTCCTCGGTGTTAACCGCGGTAAATGTACAGATTTTAGTTTTTATCAATGCTGTTCTAGTGATATAGAACAACATTTAAAGTCAGATAAACATAGGTCGTGCAGCTGCTTCAAGTTCTTTTATGTTAAATTTTTCCAAGAAATCGGTTGCATTAATTTCTCAAGTTCTTTTATGTTCAGTTTTACCAAGAAATCGGTTGCATTAATTTCTCAAGTTCTTCTATGTTCAATTTTTCCAAGAAATCGTTTGCATTAATTTCTCAAGTTCTCCTATGTTCAATTTTTCCAAGAAATCGGTTGCATTAATTTCTCAAGTTCTTCTATGTTCTATTTTTCCAAGAAATGGGATGCATCAACTTCTAACGATCTGTATATCGCCGCGATAGAAGGCGTTTGGGTGTATCATACGACAGAAGAAAATCACAGTTTTAATTCCAATGATTGTGCTTCAAAATTAATTCATACACGTTTGACACGCATGAGAACTGATGAAAATTATAGTTATAATTGTAAAGTTTTAGCTCGTAGAGCAACTGAAGAATTAAAATCGATATTGGTAAATCTTATTACATTACAATGCATCGGTTAGATGCTCAAACGCTTGCAACAAGTCGTTTGAAGATTTTCTGTCTTTTACTGCACTGTTTTATAGCAAATGAAAGGGTACAACTAAAAATGCTAGATCTTCAAAATTAACCTATTGGAAGTTCATATATCATTGTTAGTTATTTAGTCCAAGTGTTGAAAGAAAATAACTTGTCTGCAAAAATTATGACATTTTATAGTGACAACACCAATTAAAATTTCTGAGGAGTAGCTAGTTGAAATGTCAATTATGTATATGCAAAATAAAAATTGTCTCTCAAAAAACCTTTAATAGGTACCAGATGCGGAGCTCATATAATTCGCAATGGAATCAATTAGCTGCAAGCGGCCTTCCTGTAGACTTGGAATATATAATTATTGAAAAAATGTTTTTTTGTATTTCGTTTTTTTATATTTCTAAATCGTTTTTTTATATTTACACGGTTAGTTGAAGCACTAAAAAAGTTTTGCAGCGAAACTGACACAATGTATCAATAAAATAATGGGGCTATAGCAAGACCCGGTTACTTGTATTTATGGCTGCGATCGAAAGAGTTTTGAAAATGTACCGACCATTGATAAAATATTTATTGATCATCGAAGATTATCCTACTATATTAAAAAAACTTTTTTTTAAATCCCAGCTCAGAACTTTATTATATGCACGCTCCATCTGCGAACTTTCATCAAGCTGAAAATTGAAATGCAGACTATTTTGGCAATTGAAGCTGTAAATAAAATTAATAAACTGAAAGAAAATTTAACTCAAAACCAGACTACTTATACCTACCGTATGCAGTTCGTAGTTTATTAAAAAAATTGAAAAATAGCTTTAATATTGCCGAAGAACTTGTGAAAACTACAGCTATAGATTTTAGCAAACCAAGCTATGAATATTTGAATAAGTAAAACTACAGCTATAGATTTTAACAAACCAAGCTGTGAATATTTTAATAAGTAAAACTACAGCTATAGATTTTAACAAACCAAGCTGTGAATATTTGAATAAGTAAAACTACAGCTATAGATTTTAACAAACCAAGCTGTGAATATTTTAATAAGTAAAACTACAGCTATAGATTTTAACAAACCAAGCTGTGAATATTTGAATAAGTAAAACTACAGCTATAGATTTTAACAAACCAAGCTGTGAATATTTGAATATGTAAAACTACAGCTATAGATTTTAACAAACCAAGCTGTGAATATTTGAATAAGTAAAATTACAGCTATAGATTTTAACAAACCAAGCTGTGAATATTTTAATAAGTAAAACTACAGCTATAGATTTTAACAAACCAAGCTGTGAATATTTGAATAAGTAAAACTACAGCTATAGAATTTAATAAACCAAGCTGTGATTATTTGAATAAGTAAAACTACAGCTATAGATTTTAACAAACCAAGCTGTGAATATTTGAATAAGTAAAACTACAGCTATAGATTTTAACAAACCAAGCTATGAATATTTGAATAAGTAAAACTACAGCTATAGAATTTAACAAACCAAGCTGTGAATATTTGAATAAGTAAAACTTCAGCTATAGATTTTAACAAACCGAGCTGTGAATATTTGAATAAGTAAAACTACAGCTATAGAATTTAACAAACCAAGCTGTGAATATTTGAATAAGTAAAACTACAGCTATAGAATTTAATAAACCAAGCGGTGATTATTTGAATAAGTAAAACTACAGCTATAGATTTTAACAAACCAAGCTGTGAATATTTGAATAAGTAAAACTACAGCTATAGATTTTAACAAACCAAGCTATGAATATTTGAATAAGTAAAACTACAGCTATAGAATTTAACAAACCAAGCTGTGAATATTTGAATAAGTAAAACTACAGCTATAGATTTTAATAAACCAAGCTGTGAATATTTGAATATGTAAAACTACAGCTATAGATTTTATCAAACCAAGCTATGATTATTTGAATAAGTAAAACTACAGCTATAGATTTTAATAAACCAAGCTGTGAATATTTGAATAAGTAAAACTACAGCTATAGAATTTAACAAACCAAGCTGTGAATACTTGAATAAGTAAAACTACAGCTATAGATTTTAATAAACCAAGCTGTGAATATTTGAATAAGTGTACTGAGTTTATTTGAAGACTTGGAGATATCGTCTTGGGTAAATTTAAGAAAGTACTTTCGTGGGAAGACGTTCAAAATGTATTATATGTTTAGATTGAAAAACGACACGTTGATTGTCATAGAAATATTCCACGGATTTTCACTAATTTCTAATCAAATACAATTTCAAACATGTCAAAAAGTTTGACCGAAAATCGTTGTGTGGAAATATTTAAACGCTTCTCCACACTAACAACCTGAATCATGCATTCTTTAGATTTTCAGTTGAATATTCTTGTATTTTCTGTCTGACTGGAATAAAATCACCAGTCGAACGAGCTTTCTCTTTAACGAATAAATTGTGGACGGTTGGAATAACTCAGCTTCAGGTATCTGTTCTCAAAGCCATGTTGATAACGAAAGTAAATATTAAAAAAATCTGTCCAAAATTTCTTACTTATTTACAATCATCAAAACCTGTAATAAAACAAATATTTTCATCAGAAAAATATAATAATAATTAGATTTTGGGGATTTTTTATTCATTCCGTAAATATTATTTGATTATAAGTAATATTTTCTTAAATATCATAAAAAAATAGCTTTTTTTATTGTGCTGCTCACTGTCGCTCGTCATAATTTTGGTAATATTCCGTTTTGTATAGAAATCAAAATAATCACGTTACGCTTATTGCAACCGTAACTTTTCCCCCATGGTACACCAAGTGCTCTATCCCTCCTTCCGTCACGTTCGATCGTCCCTTCACATTCGGTCACACATTTTTGTGGTGCAAACTGAACCTGTGTATATTCTACAGGGCGAAAATGAAATTAACTTTAAAAAGCGTCTACGATCATTTAAGTCCAAAGAATACTTGTTAGTGAAAAAATATTAGACCTTATGGTACCACGAGTGTACTAACTTACAAATAAAATCAGTTCTAATTTGGTAACATAGATACATATGTATCTCGTGCATTGTATTGACAGATATTCATATCTCAATACAATAGATTTGGGTTCGTGCTCATTTCCAATTCCTTTTCGTTAAAGAATGAAATGACACACAACACGACCCCACTGGTCGGTAACTATTGAAGAATACAAAGCCGTCTACACATTTGTTATTCAAGTCGAACTCAGATAAACCGACAGGGAGGCGAACTCGTAACCCCGTAAAAAGTAAACTACCACAAAAAAGTAAACTACCACTTGGTGGGTTAAAAATGTTTCTAAAAAAAAACGAGTGTGCTTTACACCACACGACGGAAGTAAAACTTCAAATTAACAAAATATGAACTTTAAAATGACTTTTACGTACACTTTAAACGTAGAATATTTAATGTATTGAACAAAATAATAATTTATAAAATTGTTCAAGAACGAAATGAAATTACAAAATAATAAAAAAATCACCGTTCGCGTAACGCTAGCAAACTCGCATATATATATATATATATATTTCATGCACTGGCTATGAGAGGAAGAGAGAAAGAAAATGTGTGCACGCACTGCTCTCTCTTGCTCCTACAGTGTGATACAGACAATAGGCTTGCACTGTGTCTTAGATATACGAAATATAACTGGCTATGAGAGAAAGAGAGAAAGAAAATATGTGCTCGCACCTCTCTCTCTTGTTTCTACAGTAATATACGAAACGCAACTCTCTCTTAACTTATATCTCCCTCTCAACTTCCATTCGCCTCGCCCGATCACACTTTTCGTAACGCTCTCGTCACGCATTCACCAGCTTACTACCCAAGTCAAGCGTGCGTAAAGAAATTTTACTTTAAAAACGAAAGTTGTGACATATTATAGTCGTAGCGTTCCATATATGATTGTTTAACCACTCAGTGGCTGCATCTTTTAACAGATGAAAAATCACCACAGCATCAAATCGGCAACTAACAAGTTTTCGTTAATTTGTATTGTATGTAAATTCATGGTGTTTCTTACGCAGATGAGATATCAGGCGACAAAAAACTTCGAGGCAATTTATATTGACACAACTTTTGTTCCAATCACATACACCCTCTTATTTTATGATATGTTAAAATAATGGCGTAACCAATATGACTGCATCATCATTTAGACATTTTGTTTTTAATTCTTGCTCTGAAACTTCTTTACTTGCTCTGAAACTGTAATTTTATTTCACTGATGTCGGCTTATTATTTTCCCGAGTATTTTTCTTTATTTTCAAAATCATACTCTCTTTAAAGTCGTATTCTAAAGTCGTATTCTCGGCGAATATGCAATTTGAACAACTCAATAATTTCTCGAACTATTTCAACGGTATATTATGTAAACTTTCATATATTCTGTCGAAAATTAGCTTTTCATTATATATTATTGTCGTCAACCATACCTCGTCGTCAACCATTCCGTATATATGAACTTAAGAAACATTTTTCAATCATTTAAAGGACACATTTATGTAAAAATTTATAAAATATTTTGAATTTCCTCTATTAAACCATTAACGTACAACACCTTCATTACACTGTGAAAACGCAGAATCATCAATAAAGGACACTTATTTATATAAAAATTTATAAAATAATTTGAATTTCCTCTATTAAACCACTAACGTACAACACCTGCATTACACTGTGAAAACACAGAATCATCAATACGGACAAATACCACATAATAAACAGCTCTGTCAACAAATAAGATGTGACGCGTGACACGAAGATGCTTTTTATCAACATTAGAATGCATTTTTTCCGTAATGTACCCGCATTTACTAATTATATAAACACTCTTTAAAATACACTCTTCCACAACCCGACCCCTTAAATTGCGTTTTGACTACTCGTCTAAGGGCCCACCTTGTCAATAATATTACACATTTAAAGGTCGTCTAACAACAATACAAAGAAACGGACAGGTAGGCCCTTAATATATCCATTTAGTTAGGCAATTATCGTCCAATAACACGGCCCATATTTGCCTTACTGCATTCTACGCGCTATTTGCATAAGACGAGCGTTCGTCTAGTTCTGTCTGTGTTTGTATTGTCGAAAACTTGAACGTGAGTCCGTAATAAATAAAATGGTAAGATTTTGTGTGTTTAATTTTATTTTTTGTTTCACTTTTTATATTTAATTTCAAATTTGATTCAATAAATTGTTGTTTTAGACAAGAAAGTGTTTTAAAGGAATCATTTTTGGAGCGCTGAATTTTAATTAAAATACCACGTGCGCTGTGTACTTTACTGCCTATTTTAAAACAATTAGATGCAAAGTAGTATTACACACACACATACACACACATATATATATATATATATATATATATATATATATATATATATTAGAGGAAGAGATTATAGAGAAAACGGAATTAGAAAAAAGAAAGACAAAGCGAGGTTCTAAATAAAATAAACATACAATTTTTTTTAACTGTGAGAATTAATCCCAGTTCGTTCTACTCCGCAGAAACCAAGAATAATGATAAATAAAAAAGTTACTCAAAGGATTGATAAGCCCCTTTCAGTTTTATGTTTTAGTAATTCGCGTAGAATGTACATAAATGAAGTTTATTAAAATATTATGATAGCTGATGGACATGATCTTCTAACTTGGAATACACCAGCAAGAATCTGCGAATTATACACTAATGATTTTCTTAGAACTAACTCTGAACGATTATATAGTGGTAAGAGGAACTTATTAATCATAATGTCTATTAACATTATATAATGAAATAGCAACGAGATCGTACCTGTGCGTGTATTATTCATAAATTATTAGACGGATTTTAATGAAATTTTGCAGTTGTATTCATAAATTATTAGACGGATTTTAATGAAATTTTGCAGTTGTATTCATAAATTATTAGACGGATTTTAATGAAATTTTGCAGTTGTATTCATAAATTATTAGACGGATTTTAATGAAATTTTGCAGTTGTATTCATAAATTCTTAGACGGATTTTAATGAAATTTTGCAGTTGTATTCATAAATTATTAGACGGATTTTAATGAAATTTTGCAGTTGTATTCATAAATTATTAGACGGATTTTAATGAAATTTTGCAGTTGTATTCATAAATTATTAGACGGATTGTAATGAAATTTTGCAGTTGTATTCATAAATTATTAGACGGATTTTAATGAAATTTTGCAGTTGTATTCATAAATTATTAGACGGATTTTAATGAAATTTTGCAGTTGTATTCATAAATTATTAGACGGATTTTAATGAAATTTTGCAGTTGTATTCATAAATTCTTAGACGGATTTTAATGAAATTTTGCAGTTGTATTCATAAATTATTAGACGGATTTTAATGAAATTTTGCAGTTGTATTCATAAATTCTTAGACGGATTTTAATGAAATTTTGCAGTTGTATTCATAAATTATTAGACGGATTTTAATGAAATTTTGCAGTTGTGTTCATAAATTATTAGACAGATTTTAATGAAATTTTGCAGTTGTACTCATAAATTATTAGACGGATTTTAATACAATTTTGCAGTTGTATTCATAAATTATTAGACGGATTTTAATGAAATTTTGCAGTTGTACTCATAAATTATTAGACGGATTTTAATGAAATTTTGCAGTTGTATTCATAAATTCTTAGACGGATTTTAATGAAATTTTGCAGTTGTATTCATAAATTCTTAGACGGATTTTAATGAAATTTTGCAATTGTATTCATAAATTATTAGACGGATTTTAATGACATTTTGCAGTTGTACTCATAAATTATTAGACTGATTTTAATTAAATTTTGCAGTTGTATTTATAAATTATTAGACGGATTTTAATGAAATTTTGCAGTTGTATTCATAAATTCTTAAACGGATTTTAATGAAATTTTGCAGTTGTACACCTTAAAGGCTCTAATATTTGTTACAGCTTTTTAGCTGAATTGCTTAACTCTACTACGACTTAATTAATTAACACATTATTATATAACAGATACACTTAACTAATGGACAAAGACAATTATCATTTTCATGAACAACCGTCGTTTTTTTATTAACAATAGCATCAAGATTGCTAATAATAATAACAAAAACAAGCGTGCAATTGTTTTGGTTTTTTTATATCATTTTATCGATTGTGTGAACTTTCAAACTTTAGGTTTTACATTTTTTCTGAGACGCTGTTTAATAAAGGATTGCCCGCCTCTTCGTCAAACAAATAACAATTTGTTTGAAATTGTAATATGTTTGTGGATATATATTATTATTTAAAAATTATATTTTATGTAAAACTAAGCGAGATAAATTTGTCCACTATTATATTAATTATGGTGACGTGACTATTTAGAACTTTTGGGATTTCACAAGTTGACAAATTACAAAATAAAATAGGACCTTCTCAACTCAAACCACAGTAAACTAAAAACTTGTGTTTATCCTAAATTTATACTTTCCTTTTGACGTAGGTATAAAAATATTTATTACCCGAAATATGTATATCCTGTAATACCAAAATATCTTTCTCTGCCTTCTTAATTATAAAATTTTCTAAATTTTTTATTTTCAAACTATTCGATAAGATTTGAGATAAAACGTAAAAATAAAAACTCATCAAAAACATACAAGTATTTTAGTTTTATTTGGTTATTTTATTATATATAATCGTTATATTACTAGTGATGTAAGTGGTGTAACTAATCCTTTTCAAAAAACATTACAATCGAATAGGGCTATTTAAAATTATTTTTAAAATATCTTGAGTTTATAAAAATTCTTAACAATTTATATATTTATTTCAATTTATTTATATAATTTATAACACAATAACCTTGCAAAACGAAGTGTTGGATTCATTACTACGCTGATGTATAATAACCTTGCAAAACGAAGTGTTGGATTCATTACTACGCAGATGTATAATTTTTCATTAATCATTGAAGGGCATAATGATCAGTTCGCGTTAATACGCAATTCATTAAGTGCTGTAAGTGCATATTACGCTTCATTCACAGTTGATCTAAGAATGGGATAATATATCATGTCGCAGACCCATCGTGGGACGATTAGTGTCAATCGCTTTATGTTTATAGATGATGCCCACTGAATTCATCTGTGCAAAAGTAATTTTTAAAGTAATTTAATGGATTTCGATAAGATATAATACAGTTGTTGACTCAATCTAAATTTTGATATTTTTCATACAATATTGTGAAATATAAGTTAATTAAAAACCAGTCTTGAAAAAAATTCAAAAATTGATTTAAAAATAAGCCAGTTGTAGGCTTCTAAATTTGAAGATACGGATAGAGTTGGGTATTTCCCTGTCTCTTTTCCTCTTGTAGAATATAATGTACAATATTAAAAATGACCTCACAACACAGTATTGCCGTTCTTCTCTAAAGGTCAAATTTAAACTTTTATAACTCGGTCAATTTTTAAGATTATTAAAATTTTTTCACTCTCTATCAGCTTGTACCTTGAAATTATGATTAATGAAATAAATAAAATTTAGTCAAATACCCAATTTACATGTACTCGTCGTAACTTTTTTATACTTCCCTATTTTTAATAGCTACGGATAATAGCAAATTGTAAGAGAATGTTTTTAGCTTTTAGATTCTTTCGTATCAATGAAAAATTAAAATTCATTTTAATCGGAATGAAAATAAACAGAATAATGTAGATGGTTAAACCGCCTTAGATAATTAGTACCGCAAATTCGGTCCTGAGATAACCTATGCGTTCTTCAGTAAAATAAAAGCTTTAAAGTTATCCTTTCCTAAAAATTTTCAATTTTACCCCTTTTTGAAGGAGTAAAAACGAAACTCTTTTAATTTGTCAACGGATAGACTCAAACAATTAGTTTGAGTCTATCCGGTTGACACGCAAAGTTAAATCTGAATCGATACACTGCAACAGCATTATATAACTTTCAATTTAAAGCTCATTATGATGAAATTAGATATAAACAAAAGATATATATTTGTTTTTAATACCTATAGATAAACTTAAAATTTTTTTCTAACGGATCCCATGCAATCTGTGTCTCATCCACTCTAATGTAAAAAAATAGAATGACGGCATTTAATAAGTATTTTATAGTTAGTTATTATATAGATAAGTTAACCACTGGATAGCGCATAAGAACACAGTTGTATGAAAACCAAGCTAGCCACTACTCATTAGAGTAAACGTACCACGTGACACTGTTAGCCAATCATTGCTTTGTCCCTTGGGGTAGCATAGAGATGTGGCTTGCTCGATACTTACATATTTTCGACATGTTTCAAAGTAAGGGCATTAACAAATTAAAAACATCGTTATATAAAAAGAAGATTTTTATTATATCATAATCACTATATTAACACTAAATAATGTTGCATATATAAATATTATTGTTATTTTGCTAATATAAATTGTGAAATTTACTGGAGAAAAAAGGATAACACTTCTTGTCGATTATACACAACTCAGAGATATAAACAATTTTAGTAATAAATGCCAAATAACTATGACTCGCAGTGCCCAGTCATCTGTATCCATTTTTCTTTTCGGTGGGGGCAGTTCGGGAACCTGAAACGATAAGTGAAATATAAGTAAAATATAATATTATATGCTTAGAAATCAATGAACTTATTTAACTTTATAAAAAATATCTTATATATAATACTTTGGATTTTTAAGTAGTAACAAAACTATCGATTTGGTTATCGATAACTGCGCGACGCATCTCTAGTGACGAAAAAATCAACAATATGGCGGAATCGCTGCCGACGATCTCACTGTAACATATGAAGATATACTTGCTTAAATAATAGTTAACAGTGTACTTACTTGTGAAAAGTAATTACATTTTTCTGAAGTGATGATGTAATGCTCCTGTTTTAGCGATATTTTGTAGCACAAAAAGGCATGGTTTATTTAATTTTGATTTAAAATTACGAGAAACTTTGTTTTCTTACTGAAGCCGGGTAAGCTCTTCGTTCGGCTCACCGCGCGTCTAGAGATTTTGTGTTGATGCGTTATCCAGTGGTTAACTTATCCATGCATGCAACAGAGTCATTTATCTTACGTCTCTGCAGCAAAGATAACATACTTACTTGGTCAAACATAAAATAAATATTTGTAAAGCATTTAATAGAAATACTGTGTTCCCTTTTAGGTGTATTTGAGAGTAAATGGAACCCTTGTAGAGCGAATCGTATTCATACTTAACATGTTGATTTAATTAATCGCACCGCTATTTGAATTACATCTTATAAGATTTTGGAAGCATCCTCAAACGTCTTCTTAATAACGGCGTTATTAGATGTTAATTCATTATTTGTTCGAATTATATTCATAACACATTCTAAACTTTTTAAAAGTATTTAGATTGTTTCTCCTTTACACCTGTTCCTACCTGAATACTAGCACTCATAAGACTAATGCTATAATTGAACCGATACTAAACTAATGCGTAATTGAATATATTTGGCGTCAATTTTGTAGAAATTCATTATTCACGATTAGATGAAACTACGTGATGTAGTATTATTTCTATTTTCTTTAAGTTCTTTACCACAACCTAGGTTTCGTTGTATTACAGCATCTTGGGGTGTGCTATTAGCAAAAATCTTTACTAATAGTCACCTGAAGATGTTGTAATACAATAAAACCTAGGTCATAGTAAAGAACTTAAAGAAAGTAGAAATAATACTACATCACATAATTTCATTTAATTGTAAGACAAAATTATTATGGAATACATACTAAACAAAAATAAAAACGAACTTAAAAACTTTAAAACTTTTTGATAAT
Organism: Druceiella hillmani; assembly: GCA_039881145.1. NCBI lineage: Eukaryota > Metazoa > Arthropoda > Insecta > Lepidoptera > Hepialidae > Druceiella > Druceiella hillmani. The sequence continues at coordinate 15,208,267 of JAYKKI010000011.1, read as the reverse complement.
ATTTTTCGATATATTCTTTTTATTTTACCTTTTCTTTCAATATTGCGTTTAAAAAAAACTTATGCGATCATTCCAAATGGCGGAATCATGCTACACCAACCAAATCTCGAAATACTTACTGTTACTAACAAACTTAGACACAAATCACGTGACATGTTTCGCATAATCTTTTCAACATAAGCAATTTTTGCATGTTGCAAATTCCCAAATTTTACTTTAATATTTGATGCTACACCCGGCTGCTTCGCCGCAAATCACGGATGATTTCACGGCAAGTAGCGCCTTGCTATCAGCACCGGGACACACACTGCATATGAAGAAATACAACTCGGAATTCTGAGGAAATGCGATGACGTAAGCCGTCATTCATAAATTACAAAATGCGATGTAACTAGGATCCATAAATAAATTAATATAAGCCGTAACATAGCACTGTCATGTTAAATGTCTTAGTAAAACGATAAAAGCCTCGTTACACGGAATTTTAAATGTTTGATCAACGCACAGTGTATCGATTCAGGTGTAACTTACACTTACAGTATATTAAGTTGTTATTTATGCTATATGTTTATAGATACTTTAGTATGTTAGTGAGTCGACATCAGAAATATCAAAGTTCAAATCAAACTTAAACAAGTATGACGTGTATTATAACGCTATAAAATTTACAAGTAACTTAAAATGTACAATACATATTTGAATCTAACTACTAATCTATTAGTATTTTATTTAGGTATTCGATATTCCGAATCAGTAAAGAACTAATAATTCTATCAATTTGACATAACAGAATGACGTCGCTTTAAGAATTACCATACTAAGGTTTATAATGAAATAAATGATAAACTCTATTTAAAGACAATTAAATGAAACTACGTAATGTAGTATTATTTCTAGTTTCTTCAGATGCACAATCATCAGACGATCAATCTTTGCTAATAGCCCACCTGAAGATGTAATACAACGAAACCTAGGTCGTGGTAAAGAATTTAAAGAAAGTAGGAATAATACTGCATCACGTAGTTTCATTTAATTGTGAATAATGTGTTTCTACAAAATTAACGCCAAAGATATTCTCTATTTAAAGAATAAAAAATAAAAGTAACATATTTGAAGAAAGAGAAACACAATTAATCTACTGAGTTGATATAAATTTAATAAATAAATTATGAATCTAAGTATAAATGATCTAGGTATAAATATATTGTTATCGATCTTGGTATAAATATATAAATGATCTAGGTATAAATATATTGTTATCGATCTTGGTATAAATATATAAATAATCTAGGTATAAATATATTGTTATAGATCTTGGTATAAATATATAAATGATCTAGGTATAAATATATTGTTATCGATCTTGGTATAAATATATAAATGATTTAGGTATAAATATATTGTTATCGATCTTGGTATAAATATATAAATGATCTAGGTATAAATATATTGTTATCGATCTTCGTATAAATATATAAATGATCTAGGTATAAATATATTGTTATCGATCTTGGTATAAATATATAAATAATCTAGGTGTAAATATATTGTTATAGATCTTGGTATACATATATTGTTATCGATCTTGGTATAAATATATAAATGATCTAGGTATAAATATATTGTAATCTAGGTATAATATATTGTTACGAACTGATTTGGAGGGTTATGAGAAAAATAAATGAAAAAAGTGTAGATGTACCTAAATCTACTCAATAACGCATAATAATACAATATGACGCAGAGCGAAACGACCGCTCACAGATGACTTGATAAAGATAAGCGGCCGAAAGCCATTGGATGGAAGTGGCACAGGATCAGTATTTCTTGGAATCTATGGGGAGTCTTTGTTCAGCGGTGGACGTCTTCTGGCTGATGATGATGAACGCATAATAAGATAAATAAATATTTCTTTTAAATTTTATAAAAAAATATGACAAATCGAAATAGATTTTTTATATTCTACATAAATCGGTCTACTTATTGCAAAGAGTTTCAAACTAATAGTTAATAGGTATTTGTGAGGCTTAAAATCGATATTAATAATCGATAAACCGATTATAATTATAAATGCTCTTAACCATAATCGACTAATTTGAATGGAAATTAATACTGACTAATAAATATAATCACCCGTGATGTATCAGCGTTCTGGTAATTTTTTAACTTGGGGAGATAATGACATTTTTTTCTAAGATTTACACCGTATATTTTGATAATTAAATGAAACTACGTGATGTAGTATTATTCCTACTTTCTATAAGTTCTTTACCACGACCTAGATTTCGTTGTATTACAACATCTTCAGGTGGGCTATTAGCAAAGATTAACCTAGGTTAATCTTTGAATATTTGATGTTGTAATACAATGAAACCTAGGTCGTGGTAAAGAACTTAAAAGAAAGTAGAAATAATACTACATCACGTAGTTTCATTTAATTATCAATAATGAATTTCTACAAAATTAACGCCAAATATATTCAATACGGTATATTTTTATTACAAAATTATTACTTGCTATTGTTGTGTTTAAACACAGCTCAAATAGTAAAAATATGTGGCATTCATTTGAAAGCTTAATAAATATTATACTGGTTTACTATGATTTGCAAATTTCGTTAATAAGTTAGTACTAGAGCAGCTAGTTCCAATATCGGAAACTCGACATTTCAGAATTCCTATTAAATATGCCACGTTTCGAGATCGAAATTTCATCGGGATTATAGAGTAAATAGAGAGATAACTCAGTATATGAATCAACGTAAAACTTTATGTTTTGAGTTTTTGGTTATATTTATAACATCGCGTTTGTACGCTTTCCCATTTTCAATAGCTCTTTTTGTTAATTTAGTGCGTCTGTATACGACTAAATTTTTTTAATTATATTTAAAACTGTACAAGTTAGTACTAGAGCACCCAGTTCCAATATCGGAGACTCGACATTTCAGAGTTCCTATTAAATTTGCCACGTTTCGAGATCGAAATTTCATCGGGATTATAGAGTAAATAGAGGGATAACTCAGTATATGAATCAACGTAAAACTTTACGTTTTGAGTTTTTGGTTATATTTATAACACCGTGTTTGTACGCTTTCCCATTCTCAATAGCTCTTTTTGTTAATTTAGTGCGTCTGTATACGACTGAATTTTTTTATTATATTTAAAACTAAAATCCATCGAAAGACTTCTGTAAGAGACTGATTTAATTTAATTAAATCTATAATGCAAAATAAAAGGTGAATGAGTTTCACAATGATATACACCTTTTTATGACAGTTTGTCAGGACTAAATAAATTCCGAAATCGAAATTTGTATTACTTCTCAATATTACTTTGATATGTAATTAATATTTACTTTATATAAAATTTTATATTTAATATATTTGGCGTTAATTTTGTAGAAATTCAATATTCACAATTAAATGAAACTACGTGATGTAGTATTATTTCTACTTTCTTTAATTTCTTTACCACGACCTTTGCTAATATCCCACCTGAAGATGTTGTAATACAACGAAACCTAGGTCGTGGTAAAGGAATTAAAGATAATAGAAATAATACTACATCACGTAGTTTCATTTAATTGTGGATAAAATTTTATAATATACTCCCTAAAATGATTAATTTATTTTGGAATTATCGATAGATCGATTTTCATTAACGATTGGTTTTTCATATCATTAAAATGTAAGGGATACCGTTGAGGGAAATTTTATTTATTGCGTATGCAATTAATATGAGATTTAAGACAAAATAATGCCACAAGACGGGAAACGGGACGTTAAGGTGAAGATTTCTTTAGGATGATAGATAACTAACACGATCTTTTTTCCAGTAAATATTAAGCAGTTTGAAGTAATTTAGAGCAGGTGGTCGGAAGCGGTCGTTAACTTTTCTAAAACTTTTCCTCGTTTAAACGATTTTACTCATTTATAATTATATATACGACTTACACAATAAACAGATGTTGATACATGACATCCTTTCAAGTCCAAGCCCCCACTTTCGATCAGATGTAAAGCACAGGCTCCGTGAAATTTATGCACAGCAGACGGATCAGTAATGTTATTATCATTTTACTTTATTTATTGTTTGTCCAACTTAGTTAAATAGAGCGCCTTACATAAATAACTTGTAATCCATAATTGCAGCTTTATTTAATTGATACGTTAATAACAAGTGTTTTCCATATTAATTATATATCTTATTCTAAAAAATATTGTTTCACTTACTTCAATTAACATTGTCACATTTATGTATTGTTGTATTTAATTGGATATATTATAAATTTATTTATTTTTCTTTGTTCTTTGTAGAAATGTTAGAACAAAAACTTATTTCGTATTTAGTGTTCATAGGATATTTCAAATAGTTTTTTCCTTTACAGAAAATAAAATAAAATAAAATATGTTTTCATTCCCAATAAAATGATAAGATTAATTAATTCCATTTATGTGAAACTAAAGTTGTCATTTAGTTGGAGTTTTGTTAAGGTATTTTGTTTTTTATCAATATCAAGTCATTTTGATTTCATCAGCCAATGTGAACTAGGCAGGTCACATACTTTTCGTCTAATTGAAAATCCTTGTCGACCAAACTGACAGAAACTTTTAAAAACATTTGAAACGAAAACTTGTAATGTAAATTATGAAAACAAAATATCCATTGAATATTTTGAGGTCATCATATATTCTGTTACGGAGATTTTTATCAATCGTTTATATAAGTGTTTGAAGTACAATTATTCTGGACATAAAAGTAACCGAAAAATTTAAGATATTCATCAGTTACCCAATCCATAGACTATAATTTCAAGATATTTTTCCCGCGTAAACAGCTAATCGTTAAACTATCAAATACTAAACAAATCTATCTACCTGTATCACAATTTGTTAAGGCCATTGCTACACACGTAGTAATATTTACACTTTACTTATCGATAAAATAACCATCACGATAAATTGTAAAATAAACAAAATAACATATTTTTAATTTATTACCAAACACAGCTTAATTACGCTCGTTTGCCGTACGATTACAGCAGTTATCTGGGTTCAGCGGCCGATTATCTCGCGGGCGTACAGGCTAGACTATTTGCCCAGAGAGTGTTCGACAGAAAACGTTTCCTTCGAAATAATTTTCTGTTATAAATAATGTCGATGTGTGTCATGATATATGAACGTCGATGACTTGTTAATTTCAGGATAGTTTTTAGAAAGATTCATTAACACGCCTAAAATTCATTAACGTTACGCGTGTCAAGTTTTTAAAATGGAACATTTGGGTATTTGACTAATTTTTTTTAATTCGTTAACATAATTTCAAGGTACAAGCTGATAAAGAATGAACAATTTTTTTAATATTCTTAAAAATTGACCGAGTTATAAAAGTTACCTTTAGAGAAGGACGGCAATACTGTGTTGTGAGGTCATTTTTAATATTGCACATTATATTCTACTAGAGGAAAAGAGACAGGGATATACCCAACTCTATCCGTATCTTCAAATTTAGAAGCCTACAACTGGCTTATTTTTCAATCGATTTTTGAATTTCTTTCAAGACTGGTTTTTAATTAACTTATATTTCACAATATGGGACGAAAAATATCAAAATTTAGAAATGAGTCAACTACCTTATTAAAAATTTTCCGTTATTCCTTAATTTTTCCTCTCATGTATCAATTAAATTAACCGTAAAAATGAGACATGATTAGTTTGAATTTATTTTTTTAAACTTCGCGGAGTATTTAATGAGCTTCGAATGAGCTCGCTTTCAACTTGAAATTGACATAAAAAAAAAATTATACGCCAATGGTCAGTAGTCAGCATGTTATTCCGACTTCCATTCTAATACTGTTGCGACGCTGTCTGAATCGATTTACATGCGACTACAATTGTAAATCGAGTTGATGGAAGTTAAAATGGTTTCTTACTGCATTAGAAATATGTTGCCATCCGCGTAGTTAAATTTTAAATTTGTTATAATTAAAAAAAATCGGAACGATTTTATTTTTTGACTACAATCAATCTGACCAAAATATAAATGAACAGTTGAATACTAAAATTGTTTCTATATCGATAGTATTTTTAAAAAAAATCTTTTAGTTATCAAATGACTGACATGGGACCTTAAGATATGTGGAATACACAATATTCTATGGCTGTAATATTGAACAAAATGCATCAAAGTATTATTAATTTTTATGAATGTAAACTCTACTATTACTTAATATAATACCATTACGAAAAAGCAGATATTAGACTTGATTAAAGATTTATATCTCCCCTATTACGATTTTTTTTTTCTTTATATAACTTTTTTCATATAATTACTTTCACTTTTAGCACTGTTTGTAGATGCTGTCTTTTACATCGGGAATAATTAAACTTTGCCCTAATATGTGCTTTTTATTTTAACACTCCTAAATACATATTCATAAAACATATTTATTTTCATGCAGTTTTTTTGAAGAGGTCATTATTTGTATTGCTTATAAAATGTACACATAATTTCCTTTTTTTTTACATATTATAAAACTTCATAGCTGTTATATTTATATTAAAGAGATCTTTCACGCAACGAGAAATATTCCATTCACGACCGTACAAAAAAATGACCTAATACCCATATAACATGGGTGATACCTCTTTCTCTTGTTGGATTGCAAATATAGGGTGAAGATACCAAATATGAAATACGATTTTATTTTTGACACTTAGAATAGGGAATTTAATATAGTTTAGATATATAGTTCTAAATTAACCCTAAGTAAGATTTTTAGTTATATTAGACGAAATGAAAAAAGTCAGAAATTGAGTAAGAGTCAAATAGTCTCCCAATATGAGTTACTAGGGGTGGCCAATATGACATAGTCTCTTATATTAGGTTCCTTCGTGGTTAAGGTTTACTTATTAAATGAAAACAAAAATAATCATAATTAGATTATTAATTTACACTTTAAACTTACTACACGGTGACTAACTTTAGTCTTCAAAATAAATGAGATCACAATTATTAAGTAATTAGCTACGGTATTAAACTTAGATTAGAATTATGTTAGGTTTTTAACTACTTATAATCACAATGATTTACTTAATTGCACGTTATATAAAATTATCAAAATCAACATATTATATTGATAACAAAATATGAGATATTTATCTTCAAAAGGATTCAAAATCGTACATTTCTAAACATGAAGAACATAAAAAAACTCAGTAGTTACTTCACCACATTCTTCATGGGCCCAATTGAAGCAGCCTTGGCATTTAGCTCATTTTTAACCTCTTTTATCTTCAGAGAATGTACCACTACAATATGGACATTCAGCGTCACAAGATTCATCATGCTGCTATTCGCATACTGAGGCACGTCATCATCCTCAGAATCGGAACTGATTGGTTCTTTATCTTTCTTTTTCTTCAATACTTTCCTATGTTTCTTCATTGTCTGATAGTTTTTTTTCTGCCTTCTTAGAATTTCTCTTCTGCCCCTTATTTCCTTTTTCTTTTTACGGAGTTCATTTTATATGGAGAAGCAGTAATTACAGTAGCTGATCTACACCGCGTTTTTTTGGTCGAATTGTTCCTAGGTATCCTGGGCACTGGCTTAAGTGCAAACGGTGAGACGTGAGACGATGTACTAAGCACTGAATTATTACATATGTCAACACTTGATGTCAATCCTTGAGTTTTATCAAGAGGTTTTTCATTGACAAGGTTTACACAGCATTTACCTCCTTGATTTTCATTTGGCTTTCTATAATTAGATAAGGCTTCAAGCGTGTTAGTCGGATTTTCAATCGAAGGAGTTATGCAAGGTGATGCATAGAGACTCATTTAATACAACATTATCTTATGAAACTTGGCTGGTCAAAGATCTATTTGATAGATCATTTAGTACATATTATTGATCTTCGTCATTAAAATTTGTAAAATCATCATCCTTAAAAATGGGCGATTGCAAGACATCAATCCAGTTTTCCAGAAACCATTGACAATTTTACTCATAGTAGCTTCTTTTTCAAATGCAATGCCAAATAATCTGGACAAATATTTGTTGGTCGATGTATGACCTGGATTATTTCGTAACCATGTTTCAATTTCTTGGGCGTAATAAGCTTTCAGTGTTTTCATGAAAGCTACATCCATTGGCTGCATTATGTGTGTGCAAAGTATTGATACATTATTTTCTCGAGCTAAATCAATGAGGTCTATCATCCGTGTAATGAATAATAAATAACTGGCAAGTGACGTCATACGCTAGTGGTGTTTTGTATGGAGCGTTTTACAGGAATCGTAGTTCGTCAGTTTTTAAGTATATTGCCCATCTAATATTGAAATGACTGGATCATCTTTTGTTGGTTTGGTGAAGTTAATAAAATGTTGAAACTACTTTGTAAATAAATGAAATTGGATCCAACTAGTAGGATGACAATTGCCTATTGAATCAACAGGTGCACCATCCATCAGTTCTGGAGCCATATTTTTTCCAAGAAAATGCCCTGTATTTGGTATCCGTAAGACGTAAACTATAAAATCGTCGATCCATATCTTTACAATAATTTTCAAGTTCTTACTCCAAATGATCAGGCCAGGCTGGCCGTCTTCCCATACGAACCATAACAAGCATTTGGACTTGGGCGTTCTTCTTAACATAGCACTCAAGAGTACCTTTAAAGTTTGGAAGAAATTTGGAAGAGTTTTGGGACACCAAACTGTTTTGATGCTCTCAGGTACCCCATCTTACTGCATCCACGGCTCGTATCATAGCACCATGGTCCCAAGTTGTTTTCTTTTGGTTGGCGCCATCTAAAATAAAAAATAGAAATTAGTCCAACCTCTGGACTATGGCCTCATAGCTATCCTAATATGAGATACCTCGTTTTAGGAACTGTAATGTATCTCATATTACACGCACATCAACATTTTATAAAATGAATACATATTTTTTGTTGACAAAAAAATGATAATATTAAACTGTAATCGTAAAATTGATCGTATTATTGACATAATTAATATAAATTGATATTATTTAAGATAATAATAAAGTTCTTATATCCCTCGTGAACATTTAACGAAAAAATTAATATTTTGTGCTTCCGTAAAAAGTTTTAACAACGCCTCTGACTGGCGCGCACTGGTAGATGTTTGGAGCAGTTATTATGACGGTTCGTGCGATACTAGCGCTAAATGGCTGTAATAACTGGTTTAGGCAATTCCTTGCTAACACATATTTAGCGTGTATCTCTTATTTGGCATTTTTACCCTACTATATAAATTTAATATATATATAAACGCTCTTTCCTTTAGGCATTCTTGAAATTGATTCTTTTCTTCATCTATATATTCCCCTTTTTCTTATCTATTCCCCTTTTTCTATTCGAAGGTTCAAAATGGCCAAGCTATCTTAACATGCCTTTCTTTATCTACATTATCCTCATATTTTCTTTCTTCTACATTCTTGAATACTTTTTCTCTATTTCTAAATCTATTGCAAAAAGTTTTACATTCAGTTGTTACTAAATTCGCAATTCTTTTACTTGAGACCCAATTCCGTATATTACCATTTTCTCTCGTTCACTACTTCATTCTATCAGACGTATACAATCGTCGTTCCACATTCACTTCGTCGTCGTCAAAAATGATCGTTCCACATTCACTATTCCACATTCAGTTCTTCATAGTCAAATATTCTCAAACGGATATTTACTTGCTTTTATTTCACAAGTTATTTTGCGTTATCGCGTTATTTATAATTATATAACTAACACTTTCGCGAATTTCGGAAAATAACGAGCAAATTACGGAATAATAACATTACTAGAAATACTAGAGTTAGAAAGATATTGAAATAAAAACAATTATCTTAGGAAAAATGGAAGAAAATTTTCTGGATAATGTTGAGAATCATATTTACATAATATAATCTCCTTTCACAAATACATACAGCCTTGGTTAAAAACTACATTTATTTCTCTCTTAAAATATAGTATACACACATTAACTTATACATGTGTATACATACACACACGCATACGCATACGTACGCGCATGCGCACGAGCACGCGCGCCCGCGCGCACTCACGCACGCACGCACGCTCGCAAACACGCTCGCACGCACTCACGCACGTACGTTCGCACGCAGACACGTACGCAAGCACACACGCTTGCATGCATGCACGTACGCACACGTATAAACTTAACACTTGTATCTGATTGCCTGTTCACATGTAACTTGACTTCTATCAAATATATTTTGATGTAAATATCACTATCATAGAAAGTATTTATCCAGTTTTTCATGTGTATGATAGATACGAATTGCTATGGATAGTGTGACGACGGCAACAATAATATGAAGTGGAAGAAGTCATTTTGTCAGCAAGATGTTAAAGTTCAATCGTTGATCTTCGAAATTGTGAACGTCACAGCTCATAATTAAATGAAACTACGTGATGTAGTATTATTTCTACTTTCTTTAATTTCTTTACCACGACCTAGGTTTCATTGTATTACAACATCTTCAGGTGGGATATTAGCAAAGATTCAAGCCCACCTGTAGGTGTTGTAATACAACGAAACCTAGGTCGTGGTAAAGAACTTAAGGAAAGTAGAAATAAGACTACATCACGTAGTTTCATTTAATTGTGAATAATGAATTTCTACTAAATTAACGGCAAATGTATTCAACGTCACAACTTCTAAAGGGGCGGAGCCACAGTAAAAAGCTAGTTTTATGTAATGCCTACTATGATACTTTATTGATAATTACAATATTGAAAAATTAAAAAAACGCATGTTAGGAAAATTCATTCATTCGAGATCTATCTAACGAAGACTTTTTAAAACGATGGCAGGAAATTCAGATCTGAGTTGAGCAACAAATAAACGTCATACCCGAAATTGGTTTACATTTAGCTATATGTCGAGAAGGATCTCATTCATATTCTCAGATAACAGATTTTGGATTGAAACCTTCAAGGACAGGGGAAACGTGGGCGTCTGTAGAAAATTTGGTGTCCAACTATATGGAGGCGTATTTGAAGAATAGATAGAAGACGGAGGTATCGTGGGCGTCCTTTTCCCCATTAAGGAGACATGGGATACTAAGCGAAAATGATCAACGAGAAAGGCCACTGTTATAGCCTTGAAATCTACTAAGGTTAAATACATCTTTAAAAGTCATAGATGCAAAATACAAAAAAAATATATTCCAGATAGCAATACTTGGACAATTTGACCTACTTCCACAAAAGAATATTGAATTGCAAATAGATCATCAATTCCGGATCAAATATTTATTATTTCTCAATATCCAAATTCTCAATGTCGTTTTTTTTTCAACGCGAGCAAGATTAGATTCTACGCGTGATGTTGCCGATAAGTACTGAATGTGTCAGGGGGAAGCGGAAATGGAAACACTAAAGTTACTATTCAAACCTTTCAAGTGTCCTTCAGTGCACCGCTGCGCGATTCGGGGTATAGGCAATAGGGCATTTGACTGATATCAAGATTTTTTGTAAAAATGTTTTAAAACTGCAAAGTAGGTTTAAGTAAACCTTGTGATGAAAAAAATGATGAATTTAACAAACAAATAATCGAAACTTCCAAATAGGAAAAAGTGTAAATTTTTTTTTCATTAAATTGAAAAAGTTATTATGAATTCAGTTTCTGCACAAAAAAAATAAGAAAATTATAATATGCAATATAAAACTTAAACGCGATACTAAAATATTTAATAAACTCCCTTATAATGAATACTAAATAACTAGCCAGTGACGTCATACGCTAGTCGTGTTTTGTATGGAGCTTTTTACAGGAATCGTAGTTCGTCAGTTTTTAAGTCGTTATAACTTTGTAACGAAAAGTCCTAGGTGCGATATATTTATTTTAATCGTTTTTAATGTTATTACTTATTCGATTTTAGAAATAAAAAACATAGTCAAGTACCCTATTTTGTAAAGTTCTTTATTCTTAAACTTTCATGTGAATATACTGGTATAAAACATTCAGACGAACTTATTTCTGCAAGAAGTATCGCGTAACGTTTATCAACGTTTATAACGTATGTAAAATACATTGCTTTATGGCATAAGGTAAGGAAAATAATATAGGAGAAAAGTACAAGATAATTATAGACTTTCTTTTGTGCACATAATTAACGTAACATCAGAAAAAAATTTAAGATTTCCTGTTTTTTAAATTATTATTTGTTTTTTCATTTACTAACTTTTAAGCCGAACATTGCAAAGGTTTTTTTAAACTCGATGACAACACTAAAAATACTTTCGTAAATAAGAAAAAAAATTAAGATTTTCAGGTTTTTAAATTATTATTTGTTTTTTTCATTTACTAACTTTTAAGCAGAACTCTTTGCAAAGGTTTATTTAAACTCGATGACAACACAAAAAATACTTGATTAGAACTAGGATTATGATCATAAGCCTTTTATTATATTTTTGTAACACTGTGGGTCTGATTTCAATAAAATTAATTTCCACATATGCTTTTCCTGTATGCTTAATATTTTTCGATTTTTTTTTTATTTTTCGTAAATTAGGAAACAAAAATATTTTTCCAATGTTACTCTTTAAAATTAATATCCCTTGAATATGAGGAAAAGAAATTGTTTTTGATTTGTATTATATATATATATATATATATATATATATATATATATATATATATATATATATTTATACATATATTTACATATTTTGCAAATGGTACATTAATTTTTCAACAGGATAACAAAAATAAATAATTTTTCGTGCTGTACCTAAATTTGTCATTTTTATGAGTTTTTAAATATATTATTGATATCTTTTTTTAAACAGAGAAACGATATACAAGAGTAATAAACAAATTTGATAAAGTGTGTGTTTAAAAAGTCATTTCTTCACATTCTTAATAATTTGGTTAGCGTAATTCGCTACTCCATTTAGTGCATATGTTCACTAGGTAAAAGATTTTTAGAGCAAATAAAACAGGAAACTGATTAAAAATATTCCAGTGATTAGCACAAAGCTCGCACCTTTTTTCACTCCCCTATACGTTCATTACAATATAGAGATACATAACTATACAGACACTGTGTGTATGCGTGTGTGTGTGCGTGTGTGCGTGTGTGTGCGCGCGTGTGTGTGTCCATGTATATGTAAATATATACATATATATGTGTGTATACATATGTGTACATATATATTACCAGAAAGGAAATACGAGACGCAAAATATCGTCTTTGCCTTCCTGGAATAAAGTTTATCCTTTGCAAGTTTCTTTAGAAGTAAATAAACTTCTCGTAACATTAAAGTGACCTATAATTTTTTTTCTGTTATCATTTCGTATTTGATTATCAACAACAACACTCGGTATTATACGCAAACGGAAGAAGTTTTAATACAGCACCTACAATAGATAAAGGGCACTACACGGAATTTGATATAATGACGTCTGTGTTGAATGGTTTCACTACATCGCTTCTAAAAGCACAACGGTAAGTTAGGTTTACGTATAAAGAAGAAAATGAAACAGAAGTATACTCCATTTTATTTATTTAAACTCAATATTGTCAAACATGGGCCAAAGAATTAAATAAACTAATTGACTGTGAACAAGTTTAGAAATGAAACACGAATGAATCAAACAATGCTTTTCAAAATATTGAAATACGGTCCAGTCAAAGACAAAATACTGCATATGGATATTTAAAAGATTTAATTCACATGATTGTGAACATTTAACGAAATATGCTGATCTACATGAGTCTACGGTAGTTTATTTTTCATACAATATTGTGAAATATAAGTTAATTAAAAACCAGTCTTGAAAAAAATTCAAAAATTGATTGAAGAATAAGCCAGTTGTAGGTTTCTAAATTTGAAGATACGGACAGAGTTGGGTATATCCCTGTCTCTTTTCCTCTCGTAGAATATAATGTGCAATATTAAAAATGACATCACAACACAGTATTGCCGTCCTTCTTTAAAGGTTACATTTAAATTTTTATAACTTGGTCAATTTTTAAGATTATTAAACAATTTTTTCACTCTTCATCAGCTGGTACCTTGAAATTATGGTTAATGAAATAAAAAAAAATAGTCAAATACCCAATTATTCGCTCTAAATTAGAAATTAAAGAACTGATTGTGTTGCTCCTTTATGTTGCGTAAATTTTCAAACATCATTTCAAATTACATCGTTTCACTGCGACATTAATTCGTTATTCCATTTGGAATGAAATTTCTGAGGATAAAACTATATCCTCAGAAATTTCAATTTTACTTGTGCCATTTTCACGCCTACCAACTATCTCTATGAAAAAAAATAACATTGAAGTTTTAGGCCATTGTGACATGAAAGAAGGACAAACAAACGCAATTCGTGTTTAAAATATTACTTAGGGTGATATTTCCAGAAATCGAAATTAGTTCGAATTAGTTCCCGATCCGACTATAACTGAATAAAAATTACTTCGATGCTTTCTCCATTGCGAGGTAAAAGACACACGAACATATTTTCGTATTTATAATATTAATTATAATGAGATTTCCGGAGATCATAAGCAGTTTGTTCATTTCCCTGCACGCCAACTATCTCTTTGCAAGAAATCACGTCGGTCGATTGGTCCGTTAAGGAAGAATGAACAACCACATTTTTTTACTTATAATATTAGTTGGCACAATATTTCCGACGATTGAAAGAAGCCTATATTATTTGCCGGCCCGCCAACTATCTACGTGCAAAAAAGCATGTCAGTTCATTGCTCCATTGTAATGTGAGAGAAGGACAAACAAACACAATTTTGCATTTATAATATTAGTTAGAATGAGAGTTCTGGCGATAAAAAGTAACATATGTCATTACCCTGTCCGCCAAATATATCTGTACAAAAAAACGAAGTGGATACGCTGCTGCGCCACGACATATGAAGGACAAACAAACACACTCTCGCATAATATTACTTGAAACACACTCTCGCAGAATTTTACTAGAAATTGTAATAAATCACGGCTTGTAAGACTTAATTTGTTTAAAATTAAACTATAATTTGTTTAAAATTAAATTATAAATTAAAGAAAATATATTAGTTTCATTTATACTACTGAAAAACATATTTTCAAGATTTTCTGTGCATGCAATATAAAAATGAATAGTTTGTAATAAGTTTAAATATATAGCTTTCACGTAAATATTTGAAATGATTTATTAGAAATAAAACATTGGGCAATACGTGTGAGAACAAAAAAAAACTTTTTCGTGCTTCTACTGTGCTCTACAGATAGTAAAATTTAGTAACTAAGAAATTATTTGCAAAAATACGAAAATAATTTTGTAGATTAAAGTGTCATGCACGCACGTACGCGTGCACACATAAACGCGCGCGTGCGCGTCTCCGCAAATGTTATTATAACCTTAAGTAAAAAAATGAAGAAGCTAAAAGTTATGATTTATTAGGCATTTCTGTCAACGGACACCACTCTTTAACATGAAATTCTTTTCTCGTCGCACATCCGGAAACTTGTGGCAAACTTACGAAAGTAACATTCGAACTTTATACATTTCGTTAATGGCGCACTGGCAACGGAATGTAACAACGCATCCTCCAGTCAAACTGTTCTTGGCACACATCCGCGCATATGTCCGTGCGTTCGTGCATTCGCATAAATACGTACAACATATGCGTACATCTATATAAGTGCAGTTCCGTACACACTTACTTTCATGCAGCGATACATCTGTACGTCTGTACACGGACCGCTACACGAAGTAAAAGCTTAATCGGGTCGCGTGCTCAAGCATATTTGAAATAGTTTAGGCTGCACTCGAGTGTGCGAGTCTTAAGTATGGCGGTGATTACGAAGAATATTTTGTAAGCTTATATTTGAAAGTTTGTTGCTTAAAGAGCTTTCGTTTGTTCGAAGCGACTGAATCTTTTTAACCTTAAATGATAAAACTGGGCGACCGATAATGCTAAATTTGTTATTAAATTGACAATTTCTAAAAGAAAATATTTGAACGAATGAGAATTCCTATTTCGAATAATAGCAAATGTTATTTACATAGATTATTTTTATTGCTGTCCTCTTTATATGTGATCCTGTTTTTCAAAATGTCTTTTACAATTCAATTCGTAGCAAAAGGCAGAATTTACCATCAATAAAGTCTTCGATACCTCATATTGAGATGAGTAAAATTGATTGAGACTCATGAAATTCACTAATTTTTTCAACCACGATTGCCTCTTATCTATTTATTTTAACACAATAAAAACAATTTTTACAATTCTGGTGTGAAATCTTACTGTTTTAAAATTTTATGAACCTAAGACGAATGATAAAAAAGTTACAATGAGGCTTGATGAACTTATATTTCGAAATTTGTAAAAAAATAAGGCTTTTGTTTGGTCATTATTCTTGAGATACTTAACCCTACAAAACATATTAGAACACTTAAGTTCTAAAGTCAGATCAAAAGCAGCATAAGCTGATATTTCGGATTACTCTTGAGATACTTAACCCTACAAAACATATTACAACAATTAAGTTCTAAAGTCAGATCAAAAGCAGTATAAGCTGATATTTCGTATATATTCTAAAGAATCTATAGTAATCCAAAATATCAGCTTATGCTGCTTTTGATCTGATTTTAGAACTTAAGTGTTCTAATATGTTTTGTAGGGTTAAGTATCTCAAGAATAATGACCAAACAAAAGCCTTATTTTTTTACAAATTTCGATTTATCAGTCCATCTGTCATTGTAACTTTTTTACCATTCGTCTTAGGTTCACAAAATTTTAAAACAGATATTGCAGGTTAATCTAAATATAACGGTAAAGTGAATCTTAGAAAAGGATACCTACCATCCATAGTTTGAATGTAATAAAGCAACAATCGGTTTGATAATCATCAAGTTGCCCACACGCCTGTGAACGAATATGAGGACATTGCTAATGCATATTCTGCAACGTTCTTTACACATATCATAAATCATTCGTACAATTAGGTATTTGACTAAATTTTTTTATTTCATTAATCGTAATTTCAAGGTACAAGCAGATGAAAAGTGAATTTTTTTTTAATAATCTTGAAAATTGACTTAGTTATTAAAGTTTAAATTTAACCTTTAGCGAAGGACGGCAATACTGTGGTGTGAGGTAATTTTTAATATTACACTTTATATTCTACGAGAGGAAAAGAGACAGGGATATATCCGACTCTATCCATATCTTCAAATTTAGAAGCCTACAACTGGCTTATTTTTCAATCAATTTTTGAATTTTTTTCAAGACTGGTTTTTAACTTATATTTCACAATATGGTAAGAAAAATATCAAAATTTAGAATGAGTCAACTACCATATTGCTGGAAGGATTCGAAATTTTTTTTTTAAATATCGTTTTTAAAACTATTCAGTTTCTTTTTAATTATCTCTACATCAATACATTTTTAATCTTTTAATACATTATTAATTTTGAGAAAAAGATAGAAAAAATCGACCGGGTCAGATCCGAAAATATGGGGGGGGGTTATTCAAAAGAAGCGATTTTTTTTACGTTGCTGCTTTAGTTCCCGCATCCTCGTGTACATCACAAATTTCGTGCAGTTTCCTTTTACCAAGGATATGTAAACACTGGCAACTCTGATAACAATCCTCTCTGATTAGTTTTTGATACTTAGATGATTGATAAAGTACAGATCTTCTCGACATTCTCATCATTGGTACTTGTGGAGGGCGCTCTTCCTCTAGTATTGTTCGATATATTTTTAACGGGCATAACACTCAAAAGCATTGCTACTATTAAACACTTATGCCCAAAGTCTGTTAGCGTTTTAGAATTTTTTTTCCGTTATAGATTAAACGTCAGAAAATGAAATTAAATTGCCATACTCTGCTCCATTTTTAAAAATGGTGGCAATAAATCACGTCAACGCTCACTGAACACAAACTAATATCGTTTGGAGTTGCATCAAATCTTGTCGAGAGAGGATGCAACTCTTGTTTCTTTCTTATAGTTATAATCCCGCAACTTCGTGAATGCGCTGTGTATTATAGTGAGCGGTTTTAACTAGCCTTACTGATTTTTTGAATATGCTTTTGCTTCGACAATTTGCGAAACAGAACAACGTAACACTAACGATTTCTCATAACACGAATACGATTGCGTTTATATAATATATTGTCTTTCTCACAGGTCGACCACGCAAAGCAATGGACCTGGAAGCATATGATCTCCAGAACAATACCATTACTGTATACAATATATTTCATTTGATATTTGAAACGTTGCCTAAATAAAAACATTTAATTTTTATTTTTCTGCATCACACAAACTTAACCAACCCATTGGAGTGAAAATAATTAGACCTTCCATGTGTCCTTATTTAACCCGGATCATCTTATTTCTGATGCTCTTTTCGGAATTCGGTTCGGAGTTGAAAGATGTCAATGTTTACCAACTAAATTAAAGATTCACTTAATAAAACAATTAAAGTTTACATACATGACTTGTCATCAGTTCTCAACATCTCATTTGTAGCTGGCTACCGGCTTTGATTTTCTTTGGGCCCTAATTACTTCATTAAAAAAAATATAAGAATTTGTTTATAAAACTCGTATCTTTTAAGAAATCTTCGTAAGTATTTGGTGTCAAAAAATATGATTTGAAGATGCTATAAATCATATTTACTACAAAAATATTTTGTTGTTTAATCCTAACTTTCGTGATATTACTTCTATACGTCCATATTTCCCTTCCCTAAACCTATTCCTAGCCCAGAACAATATCAAAAATTATGGCAACCCTACTTCCAATCTATAATCGATGGATTACAATACTCATCTATTCCAACATTTACAAACACGCGCTGCCTTTAATTTCGTTCAAAACACCAGAATAATTTCCTGATACTTCAACAAAGAACAGCATGATAATCCTTCATTATCTATAAAACCATACTAAGAAATCTACCATATTCAAGATTAACTTGAGATTTCGTGGCTGCTTGCGTTTAAAAATCATCACAAATCGATTTATCTCTCCTAATCTGTCGAGGAATTTACTACTAAGGCACGATTGAGATCAGCGTGATACTGGATAACGTGAAGGGTAATAATATAAATAGTTTTGTATTATGTATTCGCCTCATTTTTACCGATCACCTTAAACAAAGATTTGGATGGACTCAAAATTTCATTCCGATTAAGAACAGCAGGTATTGTGACCTAAGAGGTCGGATGTATTAAATTCATACCTATATTTTGGAGAAAGATTTTTTGCTAATTGAATAAGCGATTTAAGTAGATCCCAAAACAAGGCAACACTTTCTGTATACTCTCTGCCCTTCCTAATTAAAACTTAACATTGGAAGTAATAAATCTGCTAAGTCTTAAGAATTAACTGAAATTCGTATTCTTCCAAGTTCATAGTTAAGTAAGTTTAGCTATCATTAGCTAAGAACATTTTGAGTTGTTTAATTTCTTGTTACGCCTTATAGCTGATATTTTATCCTGATTATGCTATGAGGGTAGCCATCGAGTCTGAAACGACTGTGCCACGATGCTAAATCGTTTACGTATTCATGTATATCTTCGTAAGTATAGTTAATCTGTAGCACATACAAACTTTATCTAAGACGACGAAATTTTTATTAAAAGCAAACATTGATCCGAAGCGGCAAGTTACAATACGTTATTTACTCGATCGATCGCTTGATGGGCACAGTGGTTCAAGGTAATAAGATGTACATATTAGGCGAAGAAGGTACGCTCCTTACAATAGTTTCTAAGTCGTTAAATACCTACGTAGTTTGTGTTTACTGATTATATAGGCTGTTGTCGAAAAGTGTCTATCAGAGGAACTAAAAAAATGGTAAAAAAAATTATTTATTTAAAAAAAATCTCTCTTATATCATTCGAATTTAGTTTCACAAATTTTAAAAATAATGCCCATTAAACTACATGATGTAGTATTATCTAACATCTTCAGGTGGGCTATTAACAAGGATAGTGTTGCTAATAGCCCACCTGAAGATGTTGTAATACAACGAAACCTAGGTCGTGGTAAAGAAGTTAAATAAATTAGAAATAATACTACATCACGTAGTTTCATTTAATTGTGAAGAAAGAATTTCTACAAAATTAACGCCAAATATATTCAATAAATATGCTATCTCAAATCTTATCATATATAAATTCAACATTGATCAAAAGCCCCGCATGTTTCTTTCACTTACTTTTGTGAATAGCTTCTTAACTCCAATGTTTGCTAGCCATGCCTGGAATGTCATTTTTCCATCGCGGCACCACAAAATATAACCAGTTTACTGCTACTGCAATTTGACACCTCATATCTGGTGTCAGAAACGCTAGTTTTTTGTTTTATGTCTCGAAATATCAAGGAGACACGCATAGCATAGCCTTTTCCATTGACATTCAGCTCCAAAAGTCGTTCAAAGTACAATGTTACTTAAGCTTCATGATTCGCGTCCGCTTTATGTTATTAACACACCTTTCCATAACTCCTTTCTACCATTTCACCATTCTCTGTCGTCATCTTAATTAATTACATTTACTTACGTTATCTTTTGCTGTTACTTATCTATATTCAAAATTATTTTGCTCTAAAATTATAAAAAACTTGTCAGTTTTTTGGTAATATTTGAATTTCATGTCCTAAAGATTGAAAAGAAAACGATTGTTATGAGACTTTATTGTCCGTTCTATATATCACCGTCTCATCATTTTAGAACCTTTTAATATAAACCAATTAAAAATTGCTCGAAGATACGTCACATTAGCGAAAAATGTTTGTGTCAATGGTCTAAATATTATCTTATAAAGAGACAGCCATCTCAAATTATTTCAAAGTGATACTCGTGCATATAGGGAAAATAAAGATTTATACCCATATATTCCTGGTATATCCTGGTATATCAATGTTTCAAATTCAATATGGCTTATTTAATATTATCTTCCGAAAATGGCATATAGATTTAAGTTTTAATTAGTTTTTTCGAATATATTGGGTAGTGGTTTTATAATGATAATGAAAGTTAAATTACGAAACTACGAATTATGTTTGTTAATTAATTATTACTTAAGAGAACAAGAATACTTAATAATAAGTTATTTTTAAGTTATTTATTGTATGACACATAAACTGTCTTCGACCATTTTAGCGGGCTGTATCTCAAAAAGAGGTCCTAAGAGCAATTAAAATTTCTCAGGTTAATTTCTTATTATAAAGTTACATTTACAATTTCATTTCAAAAAATTGTACCTCTCAGAAAGTTTCTTCCCGTCTAGGGGTTCAAAATCGTGACTCCTGATTCACTTTTTTATTTTACGGTTGCTATTTCATATTTTCTATTGTTCTTATTCCCTTTAACACTCATCGAACTTATAATGTTCCTTTAATAAAATTATAAGAACAGCTTCTCCGTTAAAGCCCTATAATTTATAACAACTCTAGAGTTCCCCCTCTATTCCCCCTAGGATCTTCCCCGTTAAAACTCTATAATTTATAACAACTCTACTT
The DNA here is from genome assembly GCA_039881145.1 of Druceiella hillmani. Taxonomy (NCBI): domain Eukaryota; kingdom Metazoa; phylum Arthropoda; class Insecta; order Lepidoptera; family Hepialidae; genus Druceiella; species Druceiella hillmani. Next base: position 15,186,729 of record JAYKKI010000011.1, on the reverse strand, counting down.
GGTACTTGTTAACTGTTCTGCACTTTGTGGTACTTGTTCCTGTTACTTGTTAACTAGAACAAGTACTTGTAACTTAGCTAAATCGGAGTCAGAAGAAGTTCTTTTTTCCACTTTATGGATAACCCATAAAACGCCAAGTTATTTTACATTTTGCTATATCTAATCGCAACAAATGACAACCTGACCGAAATGAAACTTTTGAATGCAATAATTTCATTTAAAATATTATAATTAAAAGTAAATGTGTATTCGCTCTAAATAATGAAAGCCATCTGGTGACCTATTGTGACGCTAAATATAAGCAGCCTGTATAAGTTGTAAATGTATTAAGTATATATAGTTGGCCTGTAAATATTTATATGATCTTATTTGTATAAACACACTTTATCTGTACGAAAACATTGATAAATTATTGAAGATATATAGCGTATTCAAGTACCGACTTGCTACGTCCAGAACCTAAGTGAAATAAATAAAACGATTATATTAAAACACAATTGAAATTTACAATATATTAAATTACTCAGAAACAAATTTTTATAGTAAATATCAAATGTAAATATATAAATTATACTAAATCACAAGAAACTTCTAATTCATGTGGGTAAAAATCTATAAATGTTAATTTTTCTTTTAATAAATTACATACCACTAAAAATGAAACTCCAATTAAAAATTTAAAAAAAACACTAAAAAACACAGTTCGTCTCCTTTGAATAATTCTACTAACGTCGAATATAATGAGTAATATAAATTTTACTGAACCATTTTAAACTAAATGGTTTTCGAAATTTACCTCCAAATTTTTGACTGTTCTTCATAATGTAGTTCACGGCTCAACTAGACAAAGAACACATAATTAGCGCAATTTACACATTCTCTTATTCTTCTATAATGTAAACAGCTCTTTATATCACTATATTTGTGATCCCAGGCATTTATGGCATCGGATTAGCTTCTGAACGTCTTTTCCCATCATTCTAACCTCCAAACATAAGTCTGTAGGCAATCATTTACATACAATATATCCTCCATCAATTACGCATTCAGTTATCGCCACAGAAAAGTTGGTCAACAAAAAAGGACATATACATAATAAGAAAGGTGGCTGGGAAGCAAAATGACTAAGAAAAATAAGACAGGATCTATTTGAAGAGCGTCTAGAAATAATAATGCTAGGTGCCATAAAAAAAGAAATGCATATAAAAAAATGTATGAGAGTGAGCAAATTGTAAATGGTATATTAGGAATATAGCCGTTTATCATCATTGTTTATCCTACCATAACTATAATTATATTTTATTTTGCAGCTCCATCTTGTGCATCTATTGAATTTAATTTGAAACTATGAAAACAACCTCGAAAATTACTTGTGAAAATCTTCATCGAACAATAACCATTCGATCACGTGTAGACAAATATTAAATTGCGGTTTGGCTGTTTTGTCGTAACTGTCCTCGTGACCATTTTAAAAACTAGAAATTAACAATTTTGTTTGTGACGTAAAGTTTACAACTTACTCACATTTACAATTTAAATTTTATATAGCAATTTTCTTAAGTTCACCCCTTTTCAACTTCAACTTTTCTCTCATACTCAAGAATTCTGGACTTTTTTAAAAGCTTTCCTAGATTTTCTTAAGATAATTTGAGTTGTGGTATATATATCATAACAAAGCAAAATTAAACTTGAAAAATGTTCCATAGAAAATAACAAATTAGATATGTTATAATCACGTTTCGACATAAAGATTTTTTCTTTCATTTATTCACTTAGATTACATCTTATTTTTTTTCTGTGCTTATAAAAATTCAGTAATTATGGATTTTATAGTGCGTTCAGCCATTTTTGATGTCATATAGCGATGTGGGTCTTTACTATTATTAGCTGAAGTAAGAAAATATTTACGAGAATTCTACAATAAGGGAGACACATTGTTACTAACTTTTTGATGATAATAACAAATATCGAATCATCGAAAAATGATTGTAGATTAACAATCGTGTACGCCCTCGTGTGAGTTTTAGGTTTTATTTGAGGCATTGTTCTTTTAGGTTGATTTTCTTCTGAGATATTATCCTATCATATTGGTTTTTTGTGAGACCTTGTAATATGTAATTAGGTTCTTCTGTCAAATAATTTATTCCTGTCAAATATTTCTGTCAAATATTCAATAAATAAACTTGCATTATTTCAAATAAAGAAGAGAAAAAAATTATTTCGTTATTTTAAGAACCTTTCACAAAGCGTTCCTAATAAGCTGTCTTTCATTAAAGCCAAAGTGGCTTTTTCCCTCAGATTGTATCCTTGATCTCCAATGTCGGCCCAAACCAATATCCTCCGTAGCTTTCGAGTAAACACTATACGTGTATCTTAAAAAAAAGTTATTTACCTAGATAACCGCTCGCATCGCTCGTTTCGAGGTTATCACGGAGAACGGCACGTATCTCTTTAATCTCTGTTTGCGATTCCTCATTGCGCTTGCCAGTCCCGTGCGCCGTCTCGTTTCGCTATCAGCTAACCATACTCTGAGGTATACATAGAATTAGATAATAAACATACTTTAAATACTCAAACGAGATCAAGGACGTCGGGATATAATGGTGCGTTTGTCGCTGTCCCAACTCTAGGTTATTGGGGCACATATACACATGACGACCGCACTTTCTACCGAGTCGTTAGTGCATAAAATAAAAAATATATGAAACATCTCACTATAAAATTTAAATATAAGTCATTATTATCAAAAAGTACTAATAAAATGCCAGTTATTAAATACCAATTAAAAAGAATAATTATTTTACGCTGTAGAAGAACGACGGAGACAAAAATGTATACGTCAGGATTCGAATTTTAAATAGGATATAATGTGATACAGGATAGAGTTATTCGAATTTTAAATAGGATATAATGTGATACAGGATAGAGTTATTCGAATTTTAAATAGGATATAATGTGATACAGGATAGAGTTATTCGAATTTTAAATAGGATATAATGTGATACAGGATAGAGTTATTCGAATTTTAATTAGGATATAATGTAATACAGGATATAGTTATTCGAATTTTAAATAGGATATAATGCGATAGTATAGATAGCGTATTAAACAACATCTTACCAACAGTATTTACTTATATTATTCCCGATGAGAATTTAAATCATTGGAAGTTTAATAAAGAACGTGACGCTTTGGCATATAAATACGACTGACAGATAAAAAAAATGACCATTCTAATTTTACGAAGGGAAAGTTTTGTTCGTTTATCTGTTTTTTAAAGTTTGACACAAAAGTGGCGTATTCAATTGACATGAAAATTCCATAATTCGAAAGCTTATAGTGTCCAGATAACATAAAACGATTTTGTAGACAAAATTAAAATCTCCGAAATTTCGAAGATGTGTTATTTGTTGTAAGCATTCTCAAACTCACGATAAATAAAAAATGAATTAAAACAAAATTCTATCATGATTATTTTTTGGCTTTCTTCTTTGGAAGTATTAAAACGAAAGCTTCGCGCAGAATTTAAGTGTCCGTGTCAATTTTGTTAACAATTTCGTAAGAGTGAGACCTATGAACTATCCGGTACATAAGTGTGAAAATTGTAACCAATGGCAGTAACGAATTACTGCAATACACATTTTGAAAGAAAAAATTAATTTGCCAGTTTTTTAAAAATTTCTTATATTTGTTTACGTAGAAATGAGCGTCCTTGAAATATCCTCCTCTCCTCAATCATAATTGAAAATACTAAATATGAAACTTATTTGGCTCCTAGATATGTACTAGCCATCTCGTGAAGTTTTCGAGAAATTTGATTTTTAAAATTTTTTCATGAAAATTTTTTTCACCATTAACTTCAAGGTTTGAAATTTTTTTGGATATTTTTATAAAAAAACAACCAAATACAAAATTTAATTCAATGATTCAGGCGCTAAGCTATGTGGTCGCGTCCGCGTACACATTTATTAATTATTTGAAATTTTATTAGAGCCATAGAATCGACTTTTATCAAATCCTATTTAAAAGAAAAATAATATTTTCTTCTCTCCAAACGGGCCGTTATTACTTCGGCAGCCTCAGAGTTTCATACCTACGTTCAAGTATTTTAGCAAGTATATGTTTCTTTTGGAGATATTATATTTTATGGTACATATCATATCAAACAAACAACCGTTTCGCGCGCTCCTCTTTTAAAATGAATTTGAGGTTTGCCACTTTCAATATTTAAACTTCGTTCGCTAAAAGTTAAGCTTCTAATTGGCATGCGAAGGGCTTTACCCTCACCGTCCTCTAAATTTTAAGCCTCGTTCGCTAAATATTAAGCTTCTAATTGACATGCAATGGGTTTTACCCTCGCCGAACTTTAAATTTTCAACCTCGTTCGCTAAATATTAAGCTTCTAATTGGCACGCGATGGACTTTACCCTCGCCATTGTCTAAATTTTAAACCTCGTTCGCTAAATATTAAGCTTCTAATTGGCACGGGATGGGCTTTACCCTCGCCGTCCTCTAAATTTTCAACCTCGTTCTCTAAATATTAAGCTTCTAATTGGCATGCGATGGGCTTTACCCTCGCCGTCCTCTAAATTTTAAACCTCGTTCGCTAAATATTAAGCTTCTAATTGGCATGCGATGGACTTTACCCTTGCCGTCCTCTAAATTGTAAACCTCGTTCGCTAAATATTAATCTTCTAATTGGCATGCGATGGGTTTTACCCTCGCCGTACTTTAAAAATTCAACCTCGTTCGCTAAATATTAAGCTTCTAATTGGCATGCGATGGGCTTTACCCTCGCCGTCCTCTAAATTTTAAACCTCGTTCGCTAAATATTAAGCTTCTAATTGGCATGCGATTTGACTTTACCCTTGCCGTCCTCTAAATTGTAAACCTCGTTCGCTAAATATTAATCTTCTAATTGGCATGCGATGGGTTTTACCCACGCCGTACTTTAAATTTTCAACCTCGTTCGCTAAATATTAAGCTTCTAATTGGCATGCGATGGGCTTTACCCCCGCCGTCCTCTAAATTTTAAACCTCGTTCGCTAAATATTAAGCTTCTAATTGGCATGCGATGGGTTTTACCCTCGCCGTACTTTAAATTTTCAACCTCGTTCGCTAAATATTGTTCTAATTGGCATGCGATGGACTTTACCCTCGCCGTCACCAAAATTTTAAACCTCGTTCAGTAAATATTAAGCTTCGAATTGGCACGGGATGGACTTTACCATCGCATGCCTCTAAATTTTCAACCTCGTTCTCTAAATATTAAGCTTCTAATTGGCATGCGAGGGGCTTTATCCTCGCCATCCCTTAAATTTTCAACCATACCTACGTCTAAAATTCTGAAAGAACATAGATCTGGTATCTTAATGGTTGTAGATTTCGTAGATGTGGTCATTCGATTAGAACTTTAAATTAAAATTATGTCAATTGATTTGTATCAATAATGTGTATGTTTGTTGATAACTATGGACTTTTAACTATGTACTTTGTGCATGTTTCAACATGCACTATATCAATTTTTCATTAGGGTACACCGAAAATATGCGTCCCACTTACACTCGAAGCGCCTTTTACAAAAGCTTTAGGCAGAGTTCAATAGCACTTATTTCGTTTCCTAAACCTCCCCCACCGTCCCGGTCGCTACATAATCAAATTACGTTAAATATCTTATGTCCAATTAAACATGTCACCGACAGCGAATTAGCATAAGTCCGTAATTAAATAAAACGAATGAGCAGAGAGAAGAAAAACTAGTCCCATAACGATATTTCAAGATTATGGAATAGGTAATATTAATATTCAAACGTGGATACATTTTAATGGGCAGTGTTTTAATATTGAGCGGACCACGTTCATGGGTCAGAGCTGTCAGTGAAGGGGGCTGGTGTTATGGAATCGCCGTTTGATTGGCTGAGCTGAGTCACTTTCGTGCGGCGCTAATTATTTGATAAAAATTCTTCATTCTGCCGAAGTGCAAGAAGTATCACTGATAAATATTTTTAAGAAGCAAAAACCGGTTATTCATCTATAAATCGGGTTCCTTTCCGTTTATAATTATATATTAAAAATACCTCATTTGGAAGAAGCTACTTCTTCAATGTCTCTGAAATGTAAAGTAAGGTTATTGACTTTGTATTTGAATTCGAAACTTGTTTTGTAATGGTCTTAAGTCAATAATACCGTAGAGAAGATAGATCAGATGTAATAGAACGAAATAATGGACGCAATAAGACGTTAACCAATTAGCATCTATCTTTACATTTATCTTCATCCCCATAAGCAACTCAATATCATTCGTTGCATCTGTGCTCTTTTTCATGCATCGGTTCAGTTTTTGTTATACATAAAATTTGGATCAAGATTACATAATTAAATTTAAAACTTGACTCTACCCGTTTTGGGTCAAATTTGACTATGAAATCTGATGTTGATCTGAATAATAATGTAGTAATATGATCGAAAAAGGAATCGAATGAAAAAAATATAAGGCGTTAATTAATTCCCACAGTATTGAATATAATCAACACTCATATTCGCCGTAATAAATATGAATTCCTATAATTGGTAAAAATCGATCTAACATATGACACATTAATATAAATGTTAAGAAAACAAATCTGGTAGCCATCTATCTCCAATAAACAGTATTAATAACAGCCGTATCCGTCTTTGATTTCCAAGCCGTATCCGTCTTTGACTTTGTAAGTTTTAACAAATTTATCCACAAATTTAAGCAGATACCATTTAGTACAGATGTAACGCAGTTTGTACAGCTTAACGCAGAGCTACCAACTCATTGATCCAGCTAACTCTACGCAGACAAAAACGCAGAGTATAACTGGTTTTAAAATGTAATTTTAATAATTTCGTCAACTTATTGCTACAAGTATATCGACGAAATTTTATCTAAAGAAAACAGAGGAAAGTTTTGTGGATAATATAAAATATTAACGTATAATCGCTAAATACATAACACGTGTTTATGTGTATACATAACACTTGTGTACGTCACGAATATACTGAGACTACTTAGAATAAGTTATCAAAGAAATTGTGTTACGAGCTCTAAATAAAATATAAGAAATATTAATTCATTTACAAAAAAAATTAAAAATATGTAACACTTCTCATCAGAATCAGTTATCAAAGAAATTATGTTACGATCTCTAAATAAAAGATAAGAAATATTAATGCATTTACAAACAAATTTAAAAATATGTAGTATTTCCTATCAGAATCAGTTACCAAATAAATTGGTTACGAGCTCTAAATAAAAGATAAGAAATATTAATGCATTTACAAAAAAAATTAAAAATATGTAACATAATGCTATGGAAAGAAATAGTAAAATATTCTCTGAAAAACTGAACTTAAAGTGGATTAATGAGAAGAAAAATATTTTGTAGTAATTTTAACAGTTCTTAATCGGTTCACTTTTTGTAAAAATGTTTTATTTTTCCATTTTTAGTGCCGATTTTATTCAATATTATTCACAATTTCATGAACTTACAATGAATTCCATGTCAATAATATCTCATTTATACGATTGGACCAGACGTTTGTAGCATTTAGCGAACCTAAATATAGTCCTATATAGCTTCGTATGAATATGTAAACATGCGTGTATGTATATACATGTGTCTATGTATACATGCATGTACACATAGACACATATGTTTATGTATACATGCATGTATACATAGACATATCTGCACATATAAATCACATTCCGTCTTTTGGCTTCACCGGAGTCAGACTTCAAGCCTTTATGTATATATCTTTACATACTATATGTCCGCCTACTAATATTCTAGTTTCTAAGTTGTGCATACATCTATATATATATATATATATATATATATATATATATATATATATATATACAAATACATACATATTTACGTTCCTATCTTCCTATTTACTAATGTGTGATCAATTCATGTATTAGTTTATATCTATACTTACTTATCTAGTTACCAACTAGTAACTTTGGCGTTAATTTTGTAGAAATTAATTATTCACAATTAAATGAAACTACGTGACGTAGTATTATTTCTACTTTCTTTCAGTTCTTTACTTAAACTTAAAGAAAGTACTACATCGCGTAGTTTCATTTAATTGTGAATAATGAATTTCTACAAAATTAACGCCAAATATATTCAATAAATAGCCTACCTGAAGATGTTGTAATACAACGAAACCTAGGTCGTGGTAAAGAACTTAAAGAAAGTAGAAATAATACTACATCACGCAGTTTCATTTAATTGTGAACTAGTAACTTAATTGTTTCTTGCATATGTATATACCTTTATGTATTTACCTACCTATTTACTTAGTTATTTTCTTGCTTAGATCAACACAAGTGAAACGAGTACATACTCGACGAGTTTCCTCCTTATATGTGAAAAGTTCCCGCTAATATCTCCCCGTTCGATCATTTATCTCTTTTTCCAATGCACCAATTTACGCCGCCCTTTGTCGTATCCAAACTTTAAAGACTTGATTACTAGATTTTCATTAGAAATATATCATACAAACATGACTATAAGCACTGTCTGCCTCAACCACGGTATTTCAGAGTACGGCACCTCAGCTTTACATTGTTAAGGGTTTCTTTCAATTTACATGGTCAAATTCTAACCATTTTTTATGATACTACACTGAAGCCATTCAAATAAAAAAGAGTCAGCCAAATTGGTTCATTTATGCCGGAGATGCGAGTTAACATACACAAAAAAGGTGTACCATTGCAGCATCAGGTCAAAGAATTGGAATCCGGAGTTCAATGACAGAATATCTGCTTAAGACCCATGACACTAATTTAAAAACAGCAAGTTAAAAAATATAACATGGAATAAGTATAAGGAAGCTAAATGAAAATGTTTACTTAATATGAGCGAGTCAAATCGCATTTTAATAGACTAAACGAAAAGCTAATTGTTTTCAATAACAAGAGGTACATTATATACATAGCCAAACAATTCTCATGATCGCTGTGGTTTAGTAGCTCGAATTGCGAGAGCAAAAATAATGAAAAAGGTTATATTTAATCTTCATTATATAATCATTCCTATTGGACTTGAATTTGACGTATTCCAAATGCTACGCAAAATTACTACCAAGTTCGTAAATCCACAGGAGAGACTATTCAAATGCTACATTGATCACCGTCGAGCTGTTTTTGGTGGGTTTAAATTGGAGCTTGAATGTTACATAGCCATACGATCACTCCTTTTCTTGTATATTCTCATTATTAGTTATCTTCTTATTATTCTGCTATATTTTCTAGGATATCCAAAAGGGCCCCCCCTAAATAAAATGTTTTCACAGCCTCCAGCTCTCCTTAAGAGGAGAGCTGGAAGCTGTGAAAACATTTTATTTTCTATACTCAGTTCGTGCGGAGTGCCACATTAAAGATCATTCTTGGCACATTCTTAATTTATTTTAATCTCAATTTTAGCTTAGATTTATTTTTATATGTTAATGAAAATGTAATAAAAAATTGTGACCCCTACCAATCCGCTTCTCTAATCTAAAAATATTGATATTTTTTTTTAGTTTCAAATTCTCAGTGAGCGAGATCTACTCTCACTTGTTCATTTTTCAAATGAAATTTTTGTTCAATTTCGCTTCTATTAGATTATATTCACAGATTAATTCTATTTCACATAGCTTCAGCAATGGCCAAAAGAAAAACTTAAATATAAATATTGAAATTTCCTTTAAAACTCACAAAGCATTTCACGGCAAGAAAATTTGAAGCTCTCAACCCTTTCATTCATCCTCTCGGAAAAATTTGCAGGTCTATGCTATAATTGAGGAGGCGCAGGCCTACCGATGATTTGTCCAATACTTGTCAGGTCCGACCCACGCATATCCTGCCACCGACCCATTTCGCGAGCGGTAGGCGGTGTGAGGTGCACACACACTACGATAAAATAATATTAATTTTAAATAGAAATATATACATATTTTATTTATAAGTTTGGAATATTTTACATCCACACATATGTCAAATTTCCAAAAAAAATTCTCGACAATAGAAGAAAATTGTGGAAATGGACAAATTATTACTTCACTTGCAGAATATTAAAGAAATTTTTCCAAGTAACGGCACAAATTGTACGATTTTCTAATGCACTTCAGTGGGTAGAGAGTATTAATAATATTAGGACTTCTAATCCCTACTCCATAATTCACAGGATGCTATGTAGAAATAATAAAATGTATACTCGGTATCCACAACAATATACTTTGACCCACAATTAAATGAAACTACGTGATGTAGTACTATTTCTATCTTTCTTTAAGTTCTTTACCACGACCTAGGTTTCGTTGTATTACAACATCAAAGATTCAAAGATTAACCTAGGTTAATCTTTGCTAATAGTCCACCTGAAGATTTTGTAATACAACGAAACCTAGGTCGTAACATCACGTAGTTTCATTTAATTGTGAATAATTAATTTCTACAAAATTAACGCCAAATATATTCAATACTTTGACCCTCCAATGGAGAGTTCGGGGCGAGTATTATTATCCCTGTATATAATTATGAGATCCAAAGTAAAGTATCATTTATCCTATTTTAAGTTATTACTTTTATTAAATTTAACTCTTATCAAATATATTAAAATAAAAACATGTGTGGTGTCGTGGGACACCAATAGAAGCGAATATAAAATCAATTTTTAATTATTAATTAATATAATATAATATCGATACTGTAATAAATAATGAAAACTTTTACAAATAATTTTCATATTATCCATCACACAATAAAACACTTAACAAAAAGGAAAATACATAAGCAGGTTCAGTGTACCGAATAACTTTCCATGTGAGAGAATGATTTCTTTTTCCTGCTATATGCGCATGCATTATAGTACCAAGTACCAAGCACGCACATTCGTTCGTTGGGACAACTATACACAAACACACACACACACACACACGCATACATATATACATATACATATGTATATTCAGTGTGTACATCAAAAAAATATTTTAATCATATTTTATATCGAACAATTTCTTTAATATTGTTTCTTCAATAAATTAAAATTAGTTATACTATTAATAGTCTATCTATTGAAAAGGTTAACGTAAAATATTAGAATAACAAAAAAACCTATAAAATTATAATGTAGTCGCGATGTACATGAACCTATATCTAGGGAATTACTTGGGATATTTTTTTTGTATTTTTCCTAGAATGGTCATTAGTTCTACTATAAGCTATTTCAAGGTTATCCATTGTTTTTTATCCCCAATGACTAGGTACAATTTAATGTAAAAGAAACGTTTAAATATTATACATTTAGTTTTAGTCAAATTTTATACAGAACACCGGTTACCCTAAAATGTTAGAACAACAAAAATACGTATATAATTCTTTCATTTGTAGTCGCGGTGTAAACTAAGTAAAAAATTTGGCCATTTTTTTTAAAATCATATCTTGAATATTATTTTTTGATTTTGGGGACCACTGTTTGAACAGAAAGCTTTAGCAACTGTTGCACATAAAACAATTTTATAACAAGCTTGATGATAGTTACGCTTGACAACTATTTTATTTATTTGTATTCTCAGGAAAAAAATAGTTATTTCCCGGCATTATATACTCTATATGTTACTTCATAACGCGGTATGTATATGTTCGAAACAAAAAGTAAATAAACATTCGCGTTTATATTGTTAGTGAAAATTTTTAAAACAAAACCTTACGTTAATGTCAATAAGAATACATTTGTCTTTATTATTTCAGTCTAATTAATAGTAGTGTTCAAAATGAATTAGACAAGACAATAAATAAAAAATGTATTTTAAATTAATATCTGCTACCGCTTTATAAGGATGGTAAGCAATTAGGATCATTTTATGAAAAAAAATATAATTTAATATTATCTTGTAAGAAATCCATGCCATCCATCAGACTGAATAACATGATAAAACCTATGATAATCTCATAATGCAAAATGGTTTGTACAATAATTTTAAAGCAATTAACTATATTACACTTTATAAACATGACACAAAAACTCATATTTTTTCCATAAAAATTAAATATTCTATGGAGAGTAAAATTTAAAAAATTGCCCAATTGTAAAAGAGCTAAAAGATTATTAGAAGTAGAGAGCGTTTGCAGAAGATTTTTAACACATGATCATATTTCAAAAAGCCAAACAATATCAGCAATTACAGCAATTACTATCAATGGCAATACAGCAATTATTATCAACATTTAAAATAATAACAAAAACAGAGCAATATTATAAAAGAACAATACGGTGCGATCCACAAACATCTACATAGTGATCCCACCTTTACCGCCGGTCTAGGTAATCACGGCTACGTCACTATCGAGTCAGCTCATAAACGTATCAAGGCATAACTGGCAAATGTGGAAGTCAGTATCGGGCTGCACTCCCTTCGATTTAATTTAGCATTTCCCTCCCTGTCCTCCAGATCGATAGTATTCTTAAATCGTTACGATACAGCTACTTAAAATGAGACTGTTACGACTAAATACTCGAATATGAACTCGAAAATACAATAGGGATATCAAATTATTAGCTAAAATTACAGCATCGTAGTTAAACAAAATTGTACTGATGTACTGACACATGTAAAGTTAAGATTTGTGTTTCAAATATAAACTTTACATGTTGAACATCGACTTCGATAACTTAATAATTAACCAGCTCGTAACATATTTAATTGAGCATGTCACTCCCAGTCGCCCAGATCGATAGTATTCTTAAATCGTTACGATACATCTACTTAAAATGAGACTGTTACGACTAAATACTCAAAAATGAACTCGAAAATACAGTGGGGACTTCAAATTAATGGCTAAAATGACATCATCGTAGTTAAACAAAATTGTACTGATATATTGACACATGTAAAGTTAAAATTTAACTTACATTTTAAAAATCGTCTTCGATAACTTAATAATTAACCAGCTCGTAACATATTTAATTGAGCATGTCACTCCCAGTCGCCCAGATCGATAGTATGCTTAAATCGTTACGATACAGCTACTTAAAATGAGACTGTTACGACTAAATACTCGAAAATGAACTCGAAAATACAGTAGGGATATCAAATTATTAGCTAAAATTACAGCATCGTAGTTAAATAAAATTGTACTGATATATTGACACATGTAAAGTTAAAATTTGTGTTTCAAATTTAAACTTTACATTTTAAACATCGAATTTGATAACTTAATAATTAACCAGCTCGTAACATACTTTCAGGTATCCGTCTCATTCAACATATGGTAGCTTTATTATCACTGTCGCTTGTATATCCTTCTACCTTCCGGTGTTACGCGAAGTTAACAGAACAGTTACAGAAAAGTAACGAGATAAACATCAATCAGTTGAATATAAAAGCTGAAAAAGACGGAGAAGCTGTCGGGTAACCCGCATTACGCAAAACGCAAAGTTGGACTCTGTTATCGTTTAACGCGCTACATTCTTAAAGCAATATTTTCTCTTTTTATCTTAATGGCAACCTATATAAATTATACAATAACATGAGTGGGGTTACATTCCGTAATGCGACTTAATTATCAGACCAGTAAAATGTATTAATTTTAAAATCTACCGAACTTGAACTCTGCTATATGAAGTTCTCCATTTATCTCTCTCCGCACATGCATATTTTCGTTTTTAAGAACAATATCAATATTTTATTTATTCAAAGAATTCTTTTTGCGACCTATTTAACTATAATCATTCATATGCGTTCGAAATTAAATTTTCACATTTGGATAGTCGCTGCGTAAATGCTTTAAACTATTCACTCACAACTAAAAACGTATTGTGCTGACAGCAGATAAAACAAAACAAGAAAGAACGTAGTTTAAAAAAAAAATAAGTAGGAGGCAACAAGCAGTGGGAGTATTTAAGCATTAAAACTTAAACAAAACGCAACATGTAACTTTCTAGATGCTCGTCGACTCAATTCTACACTACGAAAGCAACTCCTTTACCTTCGATGGTTGACGTACATCATCTTTACTTCCCACACTAAAAAGTTATTCATAACCTCTTTTTTATTAATTATTACATAAACATACGGTTTGCTCTTTCAATTCAAGGCATTAACGAAACGATAGAAAACTGTTATGAACACATCGTGTAGGTGGTTCGACGAAATCTACCTGCCATGAATAACGTCATCACGGAATACAAACGGCCGTATCAAAGTTTATCACGACTCTGATATCCATTTTTTTTTCTTTTCTTATTTTGTTTCAACCACCAATGTCACCTGCGGTTCAATCCGTTATGATAATAATAATTATAGCATAGTCTACAAAAAATGGGCCGCATAAATACTTAAATATTATTTTGCCGGAATGTTGAAGCGAAACATAAATAAAACTATAAGTTTATCTATAGCACACTTCCGATACGAACGGTGACCACCGAAGACACCTTCCATTCTGTGTTTGGAAAATCAAAAGTTTAAAACGAGTCTGAACAACGATGAACGTCATAAGCTAGTTGTATTTAGATTCTTAACTTCTCATTCAAATGTTTCACTGTAATCAGGAACAGTTGTAAAAAAAGAGTTTTTTTTTTTAAATTGCGCTCTTTCTTGTCTTGTTTTGTCGGGGTCAAATGTGTTAAAAAGGAAAATGTATGAGATTTTTTATATAAAAAATTAGTATTAAGGTAAGTGTAAGTGTAAATATTTTCTAATGAAGTGTTTTCCACCAATCATCTCAATATTATTAATATATAAAGATAAATATAGACTTTTCTATGATTAAAAACATAACGACAACATTAAAAATGCGGAGTGACTGGCAGCGAAGAGGAAAACGAATCAACGACCGCCCTCCCCACTACCGATGTATTTCACTTTTCGTTACGACCTCGTTTTTCAACATACGAAATTATCTTACCATTTGTAATATGAGTATCGTTTTTCAATAAAGACGGGAAAATAAACATTATAATTGATTTAATTATTATTTTTTTATCACGTGTTTGTTGATAAATAAAAAGATTCTATTATCAAAAGCAATCTGGTAAAGGGATTATTTTATTTTTAGAGATTTCAATTCCCCAATATTCAATTTTCACATATTCTCCAACCTATCACACTGTCGTTAACTAGAAACTTGTCACATTTAAAAATAATACTGACTGTAAATAAATTGACTATATATTGTTTTCATTAAACCCTATACTGTCACACAAGGTAACAGTGCCTTATTTTAAGAGTGTTTTAATATAACATCTTAGCATATATTTACATTTAACATATAACGATATTACGCTTATAATATACATAGTCCCAAATGTAACTTCCAGGCTCACACTCAAATTGCACCGGTCTGACAATGAGCAACTCGCATATTAATATTTTATTTGCTTATAGTAATAATAGCATTTAATATAATAAAATACAGCGTTGGTCAATTCCATTTTCTTTCTTATGTCTGCATTGCTTTGACCATTTCTTATTGATTTATTAATAAAACTAAAGGAAGAAATTGCACACCAGCGTTGGTCAATTCCATTTTCTTTCTTATATCTGCATTGCTTTGACCATTTTTTATTTCTATACCCAGAATACTTCCATCGGTTGACCTTTGAAATAACTGTATTTTTTATTATTTGTCGTATAAATGCATAAGTTTGACGCCCATGTAAAACTGCTGAAAGATTGGTAGATACTACGCTTTCTTTTTATTACCAATGGAACATTATATTTGAAAATGTACTTCCTCGCCCAGGATTAGCTTCACAATATCTTGATTTTTCTCCCGACCTCTTTATTACTAAAGCCTTTGGCCAAGATAGGTGCACTCGTTTACATAGTTAATTGTTTAAGACTGTATTTCTATCGATATCTCGAATATGAGAGTTCACAAACACTTTATAGGTACTTTGCAATAAGTTTATTAGTCTAGTTTTTCAAAATTCGTACTAAAGTACTAGAATATTAAAATACTATTATGCCGACTTTCAACATTGTAGGTCGACCGGAGCCGGAGAATCCGATACGCTAAGGGTATTGATGATCAATGAATGTAGCTGTGGTAAAAATAAAGAAAAAATACGCTTTACAGGACAATATATTTTTCTTTGCGTGAACCAAAGAACTTTGATATCTCAAGCCGTTTCTGGGAAAAATGTGTTTGACAGACAAACGAACGGACAACCAAGTGATCCCATAAGGTTCTTTTTTTTTCATTTTAAAGGACGGAATCCTAAACACTTGGATGAAAGCCGCAAAAAGGGATTCTTGTTTTGCATCCTTTTCAAATTCATATGTTGAAAGTTCCTGTACTCCTTTACACCTTAAATTATTAATCAATTGAAGAACATACTGTTTTAAAGAGTAACTGTACCGCTTGTTGCACAACATTCGTAATAATTGTTTGCATATCATTGACGCCAATCCCGAATTATTTATTTCGGGAAACACTGCTCGTGGGGAACGCAATTATTTTAAAGTGTTAAAAGTGTTTTTGGATTGGGATTTAAATTATAAATCGTATCTCCTGGAATTGTAAGATTCAAAATAAAAGTTAAACCCAAAATTTTTCATCTTTATTGCATTTCCTTTATGTGATTTTGTCTAAATTTTATAAATAATAGTTGAAAGAAATGCCAACATAAGTTGCGAGATCGCATTAAATTATTTGAGTTCTTTTAGAGTTTATTTGAATTCTTATCAACCACCAGATGATAATTTATTTTTTGTACATCTTATTGTATAAACCTAAAATCCATTTTTTATTTACTCGGTTTGACATCTACGATATATGTAAAAAGATAATCTTGGAAGATCAATCAAATTATTGTAACATGTACAAAGTCACACTATTTCCAATGATAACCCGGGAATTTTCATTTTTACTAAAACAACAATAATAACTAATATTAAAAATTCGAAAGTTTGTTTGATAATCTTTGTTTCACGTTGCAATAGAGCAACATATGAACGTAACATTCTGCCCAGAGATAATTAGCGCGATCGGAAATAACATAGACGTCTAAGCGGCGTGATTTCTTCTTACGAATTTCGAAGGTATTGACTACTTTCTAATGTGGGAAATTTTACCTAACTAAAACAAAAAGCCCAACTAATATTAAAAATTCAAAAGTATTTGTTTGTTCTTCTTTCACGTCGAAATGGAGCAACAGATCGAGTTAGTACTCCACAAACTTACTGCACAGAGATAGTTGGGGGACTATGAAATAACAGACAAAATTCCAACCCAAAAAATATTGTCCTAACTTAAAAAATTACAAATTAGGAAGTATATTTCGCAACAGATTTAGTTGGCTGACCGAGAAATAATACAAGCTACTTTTCAACCAGGACATCTTATCCTAACTAATATTACAATCACAACTATTATTAAAAATACAAATGTGTGTTTGCTTGTCTTTCTCTCACGTTGCAATGGAGCACACACACACACACAAGCCCGCAGGCACACACGCACGCACGCACGCACACACACACACACGCACACACACACACACACACACACACGTGTGTGTGTGTGTGTGTGTGTGTGTGTGTATATGTATGTGTGTGTGTGTGTGTGTGTGTGTGTGTGTGTATATGTATGTGTGTGTGTGTGTGTGTATGTGGTTAACATCTTAAACCGTTAAATGCAAAAATGAAAGTATAGACACCATGAAATGAAATATTTCAATTATATAAAAATATAAAAACAATAAAAAGTAATCTGCCTGAATTATAAATGCAGGTTTTATCTATTTCTTCATATTAAAGTAATTATACTACATATTCCCAAAGTTTATAACAAACGTCGCGAAATATATACTTTCGGCAAAGGTATAACTACGCCTTCAAATAATATTTAAAAACCATATTAACATTTCAAAATGCTTAAGTCATAAATACTCATTCGTGCGGCTAGTGAGTTATTGATGCGGTTAATTTAGTTTGGCTATTAACGTAGCCTGGCGTTGGTGCTAGTTTATCAGAAAGAGAAAGGGGCGGAATTTGAAAATCCAATCCTTCAAGGTCGCTGAGAGTTGTCATCGCCTTTACCGAAAATATACGCAAGCGAATCCGGTGGCAAAAGCTATAAAATATATTTCTCATTTAAGTACGTTTAATTACTGAATCTATTTGTGCCTTTTACCCTTTCTAAGGAGCTTTGTCAGTGGTAATTACCTTCAACTCCAAAGGGTAGCTACCCTTAATCCACCGATATAGCTTCTCGATCTTGGGCCTGGTATAGTTTTATATTGCCAATTATCGTATGCAAGTACGCAGCCATATACTATTCTACCTGTCTAAAAACGTACCGGTATTCTACGAAATTCTCCTATTTTGCACGTTTACATCATCTAATTTAGTACTAGAAATTTAACGACCTTGAGTATTTGTTTCGTTGCGTTTATCTATTCATACTTCAGAGAAACGTTCAAGTAGCTAAGTGGTTATTATTTAATGGATGCTAATTTTATAGTTATGTTTCTAACATTGCTAGATTTCCTTGTATTCCCAAATGACTAACAGTTTCCATTAAACTACAAGTATAAATATTAAAAAACACAGCTCCAAAATGATACTGTCTAATATAAACGAGACAATATCGCACCTTTCCATCTCGACGACGATACAAGTATCTTTACATCCATTGGTTACGTCTTGTGGTGTTGCCAAATACAATTTGTAGGGAATCGGAAATGGTGACTAAAAAATTAATACAAGAAAATAAAAATCAGAACTTAAAAAAAGCATACTTAAACTTGCATAATGAAGAGTGGGTAGCACAATTTTAACACTAAAATAAACTGCGGAAAACGTTAACAAGTTTTTGGTTTCTTTCCATCTAACTTAACTGAACTAGCAGGCTGGCGGGCGAGCGGGTCTATGCGAGCCTGATAAAACTCGTACATAAACGCGTTTCGAAGGTTTTCGTGGATTTCACTCGATGTATATTGTTGAATTACATTATTAATAGTGCCGAAATATAGGAACCTTCGGAATCTCCCATTATGGATCATGATAACCCTATATATGTATATATATATATATATATATATATATATATATATATATATATATCTTTGTTCTGCGAAAATTGGGATATAGGGCAACACTAGTCTCGATCAAATAGACCATGTCTTACGCAACAGCGTCATCACCGCTGGGCGTCTGATTAATGACGCCTCATCTTGTGGCACGAGTCGAGGCGGCACGTGGCAGCCGACCCAAACGGGTTTCCTTTGACACTCGAAACTTTGTGGGCGACCCACGGAGAAATGGCTTTTAATTTTTTAGGCACAACTTTATCGATGTATAAGCTGTATGGCTGCATTGGCTCGATGGGTCGAGACCCGTGCGGCGAGCCGTAGAATGCGCATGGAAGCGATCTCGTTTGGCTTCTCGACGGACAATGTCGTTTTGATGAAACTCACGTGGACGGACTAGAGATGAGAAGATGCGATGGATTTCTATACAATTACTTGAAGTGGCCTGTAAAATGTAAATGTGTATGTGTATACTAATAATGTAAATTTGTACACTTATAGATATTTCTACACATAGGGTAACTGTACTATTTCATGAAATTTCTATTTCATAATTTTTTTATTCTGATTTCGAATGCAATATGGATTCAAATATCGTTTTAATACCTCTTCTTTAATGTTAATTGTACTGTACACACACACATGTATATGTATGTGTGTGTGTATATATATATATATATATATATATATATATATATATATATATATATATATATAACCACTAAACTATTAATTATGATTCCAAATTTGTTAGCCAGGTCAACTTTCTACTGCTAACTTTACAAAATTATGCACATGTCGCTCCGTACAGCGTACAAGAATATTTTCCCTCTGAAGAATGAAAATACGACAACGAAGTTTTTTTTATTTAAGTGCTTTATGTCGTTACTTCATAACCCCTTAGATCGTTATAAACTAAATAAGAAAAAAATTGGACTCCGTTATATATATATAAAATTGGACACTCGTTATGTAATAATCAACTTAAAGTTTACAAAATCTTAAATTGTTTACTTCTTCAGCGATATAATATCTGCAGGTTTAACGAAGTTACCGATTATTCTTAACATGAAAAATGGCGTAAAGCTTGCTAAATTTTGTTTTTACTTTAACACTTTCAAATTAATTTATTATTATCTGTTATCTGTGGTCACAATCACTCAAATTTACCTAACAAACTTCATGATTCCGCGTAGACATTCCCCGAAATCATAAAGCACTCGTCGGTTCCCACCAATACAAGTTCCCCGCGGCCGTATTTCGATTAAACCGCATCAAGAACGCGCCGCCACACTTGTCTACATCAAAACAACATAATTACCTGTTGACGACAATTAAAAAAACTTATCACATTACACGAAAAAACATAAAATCCTTCCCGGGTAATAATAACCCGACGGCGCAGCGCCCGCTCCGAACTCTGAACGAGCGGCCTTTAGCATTTTATTTTTGTTCATCTTGTTTTTGAAAACCACGGCCCCATGTTCTGAGAAGCTGACGACACGGCCTCTTGACCCAAGCTATTATAAAAAATTGTATCCGAGGCGACGGACTCAACAAATGTCGCCGAACCGCTAACAGATGGCTCTCTGTGCCAGCCCGTCGCATACCACTCAAGCGTTTGCCTCATAATGCCTCACGCCGCCCCCTTAATTTTGTAGATAACTGACCCACGATTACAAAATTGGTTTGAAACTTTTAAGAACGTCTTAAAAGCACTTTAGGGAGGTTCCACTCTGATAATGATGCATCGCTTAGCACACTTTTTGATATAATAAGCGACTGTGTACATCCGAGAAAAAGCTTTGTTTTTTATTAAAAATATCATGACAAACTTTATCAATAACAATGTTTTAAAGTCGTGAGACGATAAATATAAAGTAATGCATGCAAATAAAAACCACGCGTACCCTATATGTATTATGAACGTTGTATAAGAAGCTACGTTGAATATTTATTATTACGAGATAAGATATCATACGTAAACAACACTAGTAAATATTTAAAAAAGTCCGTTATAAAACTATTAAAAAGTGTCGTTTTCAAATAACGCAATTTAAGAATTTGCAATAGTAAGCTAGCCTATATCAACAATTTATAAATATTGCCTTCTGTTGTGCATGTCAATACTGATTAAAATCTCTGTGGATCAATTTTGGTCGTTTTTTTGGAAATGAGAAACTAATTCAGGCAAATAATCTATGCAAATTTCCTAACAGCTCCGAGAAACATGGAAAGTACTTTCAAAATACATTAGTGAATTAAAATTATAATTGTTTGCACTTTGAGTGATATAAGCAAAACACATTCATTTTGACTTTATTATTAGAGCTCAAACTGCTGAATCTGACGACATAGGTTCAAAAACGAAATCATTATTTGATGCGTAGGCAACTAATAAAAATATATTTAAAATTGTAAAAAAAATATATTTTGCCTGTATAATTTTTAGTTGGAAAAACTTTATAATTTATTATTATACTCGTTTATTTTTTATTGGGACAAAATTTAGCGTTAATTTTAGATTTCAGAAAGTTAAAATTTAAGGTCTGGATCTATCACAAAATGTCGCAACGATGAACAGAACTGAAACATCAAATTCCTTCTGCATTCGTACTCTGCCTTTCTAACTCTATAAGTTGTTCTATAAATTATCATTTCAGTTGTAATACAGAGATCATAAATTCCTTGTCTGTATTTAAACGAAATAACGTGCAACTTTTCTAAAACGAAAATATTTGCATACATTTCAAGGACAATGCTATCCGCAGCCATGGAATTCCATGTTTCATTATCATCTATTATTCACCTTAATAGAACTGACACTGTATTGAGCTGCAAAAAAGCGGACAAGGGTTCAACAACACCGCTCGGACTACGATTTTTTCGTAATGTCGCTAACATCACTAAACAAAGGCAAACATAAATCAATATGAAATTATTATGCGGGGTAATTTGTACGCTTTTCATTGTTTTAGTTTCGGCCGTACGTATCGGACCGTTTATTGCCGCGACATGTTTACTGTTAAAGACAGTAAATATGTCGGCACAGAATAAGTCTACGAGCGAAGCCTCTCGATTTAAGAGCGAGAGAGATTTAAATTTCCTTCAGTTTCAGATGAAAACTGCAACAATTCCGTTTTGATAACGTGTCAAGCCGATAAAAAATGGAGTATCGATATCCAGCAGTCCCTGATTATTTTTTTTCATTTCATCCCTTTTAATATGAATGTAAAAGTATTAACACTTACATAAAGACTCTCTGTCTCTCCGTCATAAATTAATAACATTATCAATTTTTTGCCGTTGTAATCGATTAATTATCCGCAAACACAAAGAAAGTAAAAATAAGAACCCATTTTCCAACAACAAAACGAAACTGATTAATAAAATATACACAATTAAATGAAACTATGTGATGTAATATTATTTTTAGTTTCTTTAACTTCTTTACCACGACCTAGGTTTCGTTGTATTACAACATCTTCAGGTAGCAAACAATCTTTGCTAATATCCCACCTGAAGATGTTGTAATACAACGAAATCTAGGTCGTGGTAAAGAACTTAAATAAAGTAGAAATAATACTACATCACGTAGTTTAATTTAATTGTGTATAATGAATTTCTACAAAATTAACGCCAAATATATTCAATAATAAAATATATTAATAAATATCTAGAACGATATAAAAATCGTTCGGGTATTATCACATCATGATTAAAATAAACTATTTCTTATGAAAAAATGGACATCACGCGTACAAAATGATCATTCAAGTGTACTCCTCGTTAAAATATACTTTAAAAATAAATGAAAGCCGCCATTAAAAATATATTACTAACGAGACCTTAATTTACTTCTGGTTTTGTGTTTGTGAATTATTTATAATCATAATAAAATAATGTGTCTGTGTATGCTGCGTCTGCTTTGTAGAATCCATAATAATGAACTTTTTTTAACTTTTTGTTTGGATAAATCCTATTAAATAAAAAATTATTACATAAAAACGACTAATTCGATTTTTAAAAATATTTTGTCGTTAAAAACATAAATTTATTTTAATTTATGAGATTTTGCTTCCATCTCAAAAAACTAGACGTAAAACAAACAATTCGGACATAAGCAATATCCTTAGTGAAAGGATTTAACAATACAATGATACAATTGCGATTTACAAAATGATATAGATGATTTTCTATAGGTATAGAATTTTTATAGGTTTTTCTATAGGTTTCTAACAATCTTAAAAACAATTTTTTTACATCCAGAAAATGGACATGTACGAGTAAAATAAAAAATGTGTACTTTAAAACCACATTCTAAAATTAAATTCAGGACATAACATATAATCTTTTTTTGCCTGCCTGTATGTATGCGCATAATGCAAACACTACTGCTATACTGGAAAAAAATATATATATCTCGGTCAAATGCTGTCTATTTTTTGTTTGTGCTTAAATCACATAAAAGCTTGTAAGATATTTATTTACAAATATTATGTTTTATTACTTAACGGTTTCGAAAAAATTATATATATTTTGTTTACTTCATTTGAAAAATAAAGGATAAAATATCAGCCTCCAAGCGAAAACTCTGTGTCTGACAATTAAAAGTATGATAAAAATCGTTTTGAAATACCTTTTAACATAGATTAAGGAAACATAAAATATTTAAAAAAGAATCAATATTTATAATTCATTTATAGAGATTTGTTGCATCACCTCACTTTATGGGCTGCATTTGGTACGTGTGACGTTTGTTGTTGGTACGTGTGACGTGTGTTGTTGGTACCTGTGACGTGTGACAAATTTTAACATTTTTTTAGATACATATTATTTGAGGTTTCCGTATGAAGCATCTCTTTGCACCTAGGTCTAAAACTATCTAAACTACTGTAGGTGAGACTATGGGTGACGGGCGGACAGATTAAAGGACAGAATTGGGTATTTGATTAAATTTTTTTTATTTTATTAATCATAATTTCAAGGTACAAGCTGATGAAGAGTGAAAACATTTTTAAATAATCTTAAAAATTGACCGAGTTATAAAAGTTTAAATTTAATCTTTAGACAAAGACGGCAATACTGTGTTGTGAGGTCATTTTTAATATTGCACATTATATTCTATAAGAGGAAAAGAAACAGGGATATACTCAACTCTATCCGTATCTTCAAATTTAGAAGCTTATAACTGGCTTATTTTTCAATCAATTTTTGATTTTTTTTCAAGACTGGTTTTTAATTAACTTATATTCCACAATATTGTACGAAAAATATCAAAATTCAGAATGAGTCAACTACCGGATTATGTGTAGGGCACAGGGCTAAAATAAGCCTTAAAATTAAGATAATAAATTGAGAAATTGCTGATTGAAAATTTCAATCTGATTAAAAATATTTTCACACAGTGAAATAAATCTGTAACACACGTAGTGAATCAAAGGAAAATTTTATATATTTTTATAATTTTATATATTTTTTGGAAAATTTTATATCTTTGTTTTTGTATATCTTCATATAATATTAATGAAGATATACAAAAACAAAGCCAATCAAAATTATGTAATACAGGAAAAAAACCAACCATTTTCAGTCAGATGCATGAAAAAATATATGATACTCATAGTGATTTAATACTGAATTTTAATTAAGAATTTCATTTGGGAGAAAAATTGGTGAATTTTGAAATCATAAAAGTTTGCCAAGGACTGGATGTTCAGGAATTTAGCCTTGGTAATTGGGAGTCTCTCTTGAAATGATTATTCAGGCAGTAAAAACTGCTTTGAGACTTTGATATATAAGCAACAGAATCATTTTTCCTGGTCGCAGTTACCACAATGGATATTCAAGTAAAGTTGTAATAAAGGAACTCAGGATGATGATGTTTTTCGGTTAACCAATATTGACAATTTTCTGATTATAACTTTGAAGAGTAGTAGTAGAATTGGCTTCACGGACCACTGTCGTCCATTCGTCAAGTGTCTAACATGGTTTTTACTAAGAAAATCATTTTTAAAGTTAAAAGGCATGAATAACATAGTTAAAAGGCATGAATAACATAGTGAACAAATCTAAAAATTATGTCGTTTTTATACTGTGCAGAATAGGAATCACAGAATATCACCGATTCTGTGTCATAATAACAATAAAAGATTGCACCTATGATGTTTCCAAGTCATGAATATTAAAAAGATTTAATGTAAACTGTCTTTTATAATATGAGTTTTATGGATACGCTGAAATTTTTGAGGAATTGTGTAATATTTGGCACATTTAAATTTTCGTGGAAGGCCATCGGCTTATTGTATGGGTAATTTTTATCATACGGTCCTGGTTTCTCTCTTTCTTTCATAGACAATATAAGCTTTTAATTTATATAACTTCCTATTAAGTAACTTCAAGTCTTTTTATTTCTTTCTCATTTTTTTTCTTTTACAGGGGAATTTTTTCAATTTTATTTGAGGATTTGATCGTTGCTAATTACTAGTGGTATATGTATCAGAATAGAGGTAGCCAAATACTATATTGATAGTTTTTACATAAATTTATCTGTGTGTCTCACGGGAAAGCTAATTGTGAAAGCTTTTTGGACCGTTTATCTGATTTAAAAAAAAACTTATTAATATAATAATTTTTCTCTTATAATGCTGAAACACACATTGATACACTCCTCTAAAATCTTCAATCGATATTGCTTGCCGTATGCTACTTTGCATCCTCTCTTCTTCGCACTTCCAAATTGATATCAGGCCACCTAAATAAATATTTTGTGTATCACGATTTGGCATTAAATTAAAAACTTTCAAAATTGTAGCTCTTCGGCCGTGATCAAGAATTTCAAATCACTAAAAATTCTTACAATTGCTATCTTTTCAACTTTCGTGGCTCTGAAGTCATACCTATTGGTTTACTTAATTCAATACAGAGAAATAATTTATTTTATTAGTAGAGCTCTAGAAAAGTATTTTATTTTATGAGTAGACTCTTCTACAGACAGTCTTCGAATATATCTGTTAATTAATATGAAGACCTTCCGTTAGATTAAGACTTCTTTCAATCTTAAACCACAGACTTGAAACATTTGTAGAGTACGCTTGTTCATCTTCCGTACAACTTGCACATCGCTTGTTTTTACAAAGGACCTTAGAAATAAATTACTGTGCGGCTATGCGTATTTTATAGCAACCCTTATTTTCAACCTGAAAAACGCAAAACTACACTTATATATAAATATATATGTGTGTATATATATATATATATATATATATATATATATATATATATATATATATATATATATACACCAATTTAAAAATAGGTTAAAAAAATCGCTTGCATTCTTTTTTGGCGATTTAAACCTCTAGTATAAAGTAAAAGATTGTAAGTCCATAGATTGTATTAGGATTGTAAGTCCATAGATTGTATTAAGATTGTAAGTCCATAGATTGTATTAAGTTCGTATAACAAGATTTTAATACTATACATTGGGAAAAATTAATAAAACGTCATTGCAAATCGACATTAATCACCAATAAAATCTCCATATAAATTTTAAAATAGCCACGATTCTGTTTTTATACAGCTAAATGCGGCTGAAGGAAGTTGGCATTTTTTATTTGTTTTCGAGCTTTTTTTGTTTGTTTTAATATCGAAATTTACCTACATAATCCCTGACACCTCCGAAACTTGGGGGCGAGCATTATTGCCCAAAGTATAATATACAAATTATTATATCTTAACACTCAATCTTTCCTGGAGCGCGAGCGTATAAGCTCGTTAATGTCCGACACTTTAAAATGTCGAAAAACCAGATTGTTTCAGGCTGTGTTTGGGTACGATTTCGGCATACCGGATGGTCGTCCCCGATTACATGCCAACTTCTCTTTCTTCGTATTGTGATTTATTTTGTTTAAAATTGTTTTTAAAGTAGCACTTGGTAAATCTGGTTTATTTACTACATCAAAAGTTCGAAGTACGAGATAGCTAAAACAACCGGATATCCGATAAGAATGCAATGTTGAAGAGAAAAGTGAATGTAAACCAACAGTATTTTAAAATTACATGACAATGTTGAACAATGTATAGAGGGAGTAAAAAAACACACGAAAGAAGCGAGAAAGAAAAGGAAGCAACTATATAAAATGCCTTTTACAATTATTTTAAATCATAAATTCATTCATCAGTCTCGAATATCCCATATAATTCAGAAATCATTCGACGTAGTGGTTTGAAATTTACCTTATAATATATAGAAATTCATTATTCACAATTAAATGAAACTAGGTGATATAGTATTATTTCTACTTTCTTTAAGTTCTTTACCACAACCTAGGTTTCGTTGTATTACAACATCTTCAGGTGGGCTATTAGCAAAACGCATTTATGAAACGCATTCACATAAATAAATAAGTGGCGAATTATGTGTTTCAATTTTTATAAATATCCCACCTGAAGATGTTGTAATACAACGAAACCTGAAGATGTTGTAATACAACGAAACCTGGGTCGTGGTAAAGAACTTAAAGGAAGTAGAAATAATACTACATCACGTAGTTTCATTTAATTGTGTTTAAATATTTATATAAAAATACACACGTTTGCTTCCTTCAGACTTAGTTGTAAGCATTATCCGATATATAATATATTATATTAAGCCGCGTATAATCTGAGGTAACAAAATAATATTAATATTTATAGTATTTTAACACAAATGTTACATATCTTTATACACTTTTATATGTATTTAAGTGTAAACGAAACCCGAATCTTACTCATGAGACACTACACGGGGTACTTGGTATTTTTTTTCTTTTTACTGCTCAGCTAGCGTTACACTGTCGCGCTCCTAAACATATAATTTCAAATAAGATGATACATTGCACCAATGTTTAGAAATTTAAAACCTTTTACCTACTTTGTATCCACCGTGTACCTACTAAATTATATGTACGTAACAACATTGTACATTATTATAAACTGTCTATATACAGTTAATGCTTACATACACGGCACAACAATAGTCGGGAGAGAAAGGAGTCGGTGCCGAGACCTGTCTGCAGCGAGACCTGTCTGCAGCGAGACCTGTCTGCAGCGCGGCACCGTTTGGATATCACGACGGGTCCCCTGTAGCACCGCGTCCCCTGTAGCACCGTGAGCACATCACACGTAAGGGTGCTGCGAGCCTTGCCATTTATATATTTATTTTTTTATCTTGCACTATTTATCACATACCGGAATTAGCTTATAACCTCATTTTAAAATAATAGTATTGGTTTTCGTAAAAAAATTCGTTTATCTATGTATGAATATACAAAACTAAGTTGTTTAGAATGAAAACTAAAGTCAGTGAATATGACAGGTAACGGGTATCGTATTCCTTACCGTTTATTTTTTGTTCTTGGGAATAAATAGAAATCGCATTGTGCAAGGCCGGCGCTGTATGGTGACCCATGATTCTACACCCGACGTGGCCAAATAGTCAGGAGTCTGTCTGGTTGAATGTGCAAAGGCTTTTTCCTGATTAAAAATTATTCTACTGCGAAAGCATTCATTGCTCCCAAACTTTTTTTCAAAATGACAGAGAAACCTAGTCTATTTGTGCCTACGGAATCTTTTATTTTCCAGAATAATCTTTCATTATAACCCATTTGCCCGAAGTACGAAACGCGGCCAACTTTTTTCCAACACTTTTCCTTTCTTCACCTTTGTAGGTGACTATTCAGAATGTGACACCAACTACGCAGACTACTTCTGAATTTCCAATTAGTAACAGAGTACCCGGTTTTCGTCGCCCATGACGATTTTGAATGCTGCATTTGAAAAACCTCCGTCTAATCTTTCCAACATTTCGCGACGCTAGTTAAAGCACAAAGTTTCTTGAGACCAGAATTTTCATGTAGAATTTTCTCTATTTGACTCACATCGATGCTCAAACTGTTCGAATATTAAGTTAAATTCTAAAATCAAAATTTGAATTTATTCATGTCAATATTTATGGTAAATCAATTCAAAGTTCGGATTTCGAAATTTTAATGTATTTTTTTATTATTACCATTATTACAAATGGCCGGTTCTAAGAGTAGCACACATTCGGACTATAAAATATGTCAAAAAATTGTCACTGCTGAAATTAGGAACTTTCAGATTTACCTTTTAACTAGAAACTTGACACGAGCGCAATTTACATTATAAATAATATTGACAGACTTCTTTAAGATATTCACATCTTTATGAGGCATGTTATAGCACTTGGAAAAAGTTTCGTTGTTTACAATAAATTAGGTACTTCCATGTAATTCTGACGTTCTTCACGTCCGCATATATTTAACCTTCTTTGTTACATTAAATCTTATATACATTCAAGGCTTTTTCAATAAATTTTATTTTGAGCAGAATACAATATTATCTTCAAATCGACTCTCGTTTTTCACCATGTTTTATACACTATTAATTTAATAGAAATATGGCATCTGATTGGCAACCGTTAAAAATAATAAAAATTATCGAAACACAAAAAATCGACTTTTCCAGAATGGCGGTTTTCGCTTAGGTTTGCGCATTATGTATTGAGTGCCAGACAGTTCTTTCAAGGGTTCCGCATATGGAAAGGAAAAAACGGAACTATGTCTATCGATCACAGCCGACTTTCTTAGAAATGTACAAACTTGAATTGGCACGTGACATAGAAACTTGAATTGGGCGTAGAAACTTGAAAAGATAAAAAATGTTAACCTTCATATATTTCAATGGTAAACACTCAAAAATGTTTACATTAAAATTTTAGAGAGGAAAATAAAGTAATCGATCTTTTTTTAGATTTTATATTTTTAAATTTGTATTTTTTTCATTTTATTTTTTATATAGAAGAAGAAAGTAAAATATAATTCCAAAACCGTCTATTTTATAATTTGAGGTAAAGTATTTACATAAAATTATATTGGAATTTTAGGGATATTGCAGAAAATATTCAAGAAAATATTTAATGTAGAAACTTCAAATTTGGCAAATGAAAAAAGCATTTTAACCCGCATATATCACAATAGTAAACACTTAAAAACATTCAGGTCAATATTTTAACCCGCGTATACCTCAATACTAAACACTTAAAAACATTCAGGTCAATATTTTAACCCGCGTATATCTCAACAGTAAACACTTAAAAACATCCAGTTCAATATTTTAACCAACATATATCTCAATAGTAAACACTTAAAAACATTCAGGTCAATATTTTAACCCGCGTATACCTCAATACTAAACACTTAAAAACATTCAGGTCAATATTTTAACCCGCGTATATCTCAACAGTAAACACTTAAAAACATCCAGTTCAATATTTTAACCAACATATATCTCAATAGTAAACACTTAAAAACATTCAGGTCAATATTTTAACCCGCGTATATCTCAATAGTAAACACTTAAAAACATTCAGGTCAATATTTTAACCCTTAAAAAAGTAAACACTTAAAAACATTCAGGTCAATATTTTAACCCGCGTATATCTCAATAGTAAACACTTAAAAACGTTCAGGTCAATATTTTAACCCGCTTATATCTCAATAGTAAACGTTTAAAAACATTCAGGTCAATATTTTAACCAGCGTATATCTCAATAGTAAACACTTAAAAACATTCAGGTCAATATTTTAACCCACGTATATCTCAATAGTAAACACTTAAAAACATTCAGGTCAATATTTTAGAGGCGACAAATTAGTTACTCGATTTTTTTAAATTTTGTAGTGTAATATTCTGAAAAAAATATTATTTTATGTCATAGATATTCAAGAGATTTAAAAATGTGTGCAAAACTTAATTTGCCCCCTCTGGCTCTGAAATTGTTTAAGTCAAAATTACGAAAAAACAGAGCTACTAAAAATTAATCTGAACTATACTGGGAAACTACAGCGAAGGTTCTTAATTTTTTTAATTTTAGGATATTCACGATATTTTTACGCCTATGAAATATAGACTAAGCAATACATTTACATGGTGCAAAATAATAGTAATATTTGTGAATAGTTTAATAAAAAAAACTAAATGTTGAGTACATATTCATAAAAGCCTTAGCGTAGACGAGACCTCCGTAGTGCGATTTCTATTCGTGCTTAATTTTTTTTATTTCGAGTTAAAAAAACATTACCAGAAAGACTCTGGGGAAAGGCCGCCACTTTCTGATAATGTTATTTTTAAATATTTTAAGCCTAAAATTACACTTCTTTGCCCGTATGCCTAAATCATGCGATGAGCGAGGTAAATTTAAATGCATAAAACATATTTTCCTTGAAAAATATGTTTCCATTCGCCATTTTACAGTCGTAAATCACGCTTAATTCTTTCGATTGTGTCAAAAATTTATTATTTTAACTTAAGTAATAAAAAGAGATGGGTTCCCCCACGCCACTCTCTTTTTATTACTTAAGTTAAAATAAATCTTTAAAGCAATAACAATTGTCTTTAGTAACGTGTTATCTGTATAATTCATAAAATATTGCAAATAGATGTACCATTAAATTAATTCGAATCGAAGTGAGAGACTAATTTCAAATTTCACTTCGCGTTTTATTAGGTGGGTGACAATTCATTTGGCACCGATACCGCTCTACCAATCTTCAGTAGATTTTTCCAAGCTCCACCCAAAACATTAGTAAAATTTCTACGATATGTAATGGAGGTACCGAGACAAAAATTTCCAATAGTGTTGGGTAGCTGTTTTTCACATTGAACGGGTTAAAAACGTATAGAACCTTCAGGTACGTTTCAATTTTTTAGTGAATCTTCAGTGACAAAAATACTACATAATTATCATCATCATCATATATATTAATACGCTAAGGTTAAGATGTTACTCTCCCTTTTTAGAAAAAACCTCACAACTAATCCACATAAATTATATATCATTTTATAGATAATTGCTTGCTCTACCGGCATCCACAACTAAAAAATTTATTATTGCTATTGTTTTTGCAAATTAATTAATTATTAAAATTATATACACAAAACAGCAATGCTGCCATCTAACGGCTCAACGTCAATACGATTGACGGTCGGTAAAATTTTTGTTTAATTTCAAATCCACTCACGTATAAATAAAGTGGCGCTTTAGCTCAATGCTTTTGATACTTGCGCCTCTATATGTCAATTTTAGTAAAATATTTGTTTGATCTGTCATCTGAGCTTCATAATGGAATAAATAATGCGAAGACTTCGCACGGGTCACGCTAGTATATAATAATAAACAAAAGTAATAATTGTTCCTTCGCGTCTAAGAAAGAATATTCATGTATAAATTGACTAAAAGTATTTGTTCTCTTCTTTATTTTATAGCTCTTTATAATGCGATCTTCCAAAAACTTCTCGACCCCACTTCTTTTCACACTTTTTTTTCTCGACACACTTGTCTCATAGCCCAAATTATCTTAGTGGCAAATTTAAGGATTTGTCTGCTCACAGCCTTGGGCTACGATCTGAAAGTTCACTCACCCTACTTATTCTTTAACATGCCTCTACCACTTATGAAAAATCCTTCACTGCCCAAGCAGCAAAAATTTGGAATCACCTGGATCCTAACATCAGGAAAATGACGTGCTTAAATATTTTCAAAGATCGAGTGAAAAGTCCTGCCTCTCCTGAAAACTTTTCCTTTGTGTTCTTGTCCTTTCCTATCTTACTTATACTTTTGTATTTTTTTCGTCTAATGTGTTATGAAGAATTTTCTTACAGTTTATCAATTAAATTTCAATACCAATTGTTATGGTTGACTGGAAGAGATTGCTCATGTAGAAATAAGCCGCCCTATGTACTATACATAAAAGATGATAAAAAAATGTGCAGAAATGTTGCGCTGAGAAGCCACCTAACGTTTACACTTTTTTTAACTGTCTGAATTTCAGATTTTACTCCTGATAAAACATCATACCGAGCGCTATATACGACAATCGATTCTTAAATATTAAACTCCAATAATGATTAGTATTAACCTTTATAAAATAAAATACAAATAAATTCAAGAATATATGTGTATATAACATACTTATGAAATTCTATAGTCAGTCGCCATTACTACTGTCCGAAAAAATATCTTAGTTACTTTCTGGTCGTGTTAAAGACGTTTTACTTTAAAAACTATTACTATCGATTCGATATTGTTCTCGTTGCAATCTATTATACAAAAAAAAAGATTCCTAACAAAGTACTGACGTAAGGACGTGAAGGTAAACTTTACTAAAGGGGACACAGTAGAGACGTAGTTCTAAATTTATATGTTACGAATATAAACGACCCCAATAATCTCGTTTGTACTTTATTTAACCTAATCCAATTCACTAAAGCCGACCTGCCAATGTAAATTGAAATGTGAATTCGAGAAGAGCGTTCGATTTGATATGCATCGCGGACACATGCAATCTACGAGTACATAGGAAGCAATACAAACAAAAAGGTAAACCTCGGCAGGTGTATATAGGTATTTCAAATAGAAACACATACTCCTAAGTTAACTCATTATAACCTGTATATATAACCTGTATTTAAACTCACAATTAAATGAAACTACGTGATGTAGTATTATTTCTACTTTCTTTAAGTTCTTTAACGCGACCTAGGCTTCATTGTATTACAACATCTTCGGGTGGGTTATTAGCAAAGATGTAATACAACGAAACCTAGGTCGTGGTAAAGAACTTAAAGAAAGTAGAAATAATACTACATCACGTAGTTTCATTTAATTGTGAATAATGAATTTTAACAAAATTAACGCCAAATATATTAAATATCTGTATTTAAACTCTTAACTTAAAGTTTTAACTTTAATAAAAACGTAACCCTAATTTCAAATAGTTGTTCTGACAAACACTTGTATAAAATAGTACTCCTTTCGAGAAGGGCCCCTTATATACCACCGGCATCAAAATGTTACACAACTCGATGTATTATTGCCTTTGTTTATTTATCAGTTTGACTTAACCAGGACTCGATTTTCAATTTTGACTAAGCCCCATTTATGACGTTCTCGAATGAGCCAACACTGTTTTCTAAAACGTTAAAACACACAAACACGATTGCAACGGCCCACCTCGTTATTTATTTTGGAGGAACTTGTTTGTTTGATCAATAGTTTGATTTTTAAACAACTCTCGTGTAAAAAAAGCGTATTATACGGCTGGACATCGCTGTAATTATTCGTTTGATTTCGCGTTCGTTCAATTGTTCCCTTGAATTTCGAATGAGGCTAAAGAGTAATATTTTGTAATCGACCACTCTACGATAAAGTTTATTATAGATTTAAATTTAGTATCATAATGTGAACACGGTTGAGTAGTAGGTAATATTAGCTCAGACAAAATATATATTGTAGCTAGGTCTTAGGGTAACTCAAATGAAATGTCCTAAATTCTAATAATCTTCTCGTTAACGAAGTGTCAGATTGTAAATGTGGATTTTCATTAAAATAATTATTACATATCTGTAATGTCTGTGAAAGGAACTTTTAAGTATTAAACAAAATTGAGAGTAACCTCGCCACGTAAATCTTTAAATTAGTGCGAAGTAAAAGAAGCTGGAAAGAATGAAAATGTCATCTTTTACATGTACCTGCCCTGTCTATTGTACCAAATGGTATAGATCTCACATATTCAGCTCTTGTGCAGCCCTGGCTTCCTTTTATGTTGACTGCTTTTCTTTTCCAATTGGAATCATCCACTTTTCTCATGTCTTCCACCTGGTCTTTCCATCTTCTCGTCTATCTTTGGATCTCTAGTCCAAAAATAATTTATTCTGTCAACACGTCCCCGACCAATCTGTTCCTTCTAATTCCGTGACGATGTCAATTTCTTTATGTATAAACGAGGACACGTTTATATCATCTATAACTGATATCAAACGATTACACCAGCCCAAAATTACTTTTTCTGATCTGCAAAAAGTTCAAGTGAAGTAGCATCCTATTAATAGTTCTTGCACTCTAAATTGAACAACTTCTCGCTTCACTAGTCTCCAGTGACCACATAATCGCTCGTCGACCCATATGACGCAATTTGAATTCAGAACAACCGCATTACAGATACCAATTTGTATGCTGCAGTCGCGATGTGCGACACTTGTTATTATACATTCAAATACATTACCCTATAACACAATTTAAGGGCAATCCCACGAGTATTTGCATTACAATCGTTCACCAAAGCGGCCGGCTCTCATCCTAGCCGTGTAAAAAGAGGCAACTTCAAACAAGATAGGAGTCCGACGAGGTACACCTTATAGTCTCGAAACGGCAGGCACAAATCGCTGGCGAGCCATAAAAGCGTCATGTTTACAGGACATTAACATTATTTGACACCATACCCGTGCCCTTATCCTTCTTTCGACGTGTTCCCTACCTATTTTTGTTCCTTTTTTGGACAGTTAGAAAACGACTAGTGAGTGACTGGTTAAGAGATTAAGCTGACCGAGTGTTAGCTTAACTCTCAAAAGGGAAAAGTGAAAATTATGCTTGTTTAACGCCCTTTTGAAGTGGATTTTGGTTGATAATTTGTTTGCGAGGTACATGAGAAATCTACATAATATGATGCAAAAAAATAAATATTACAACGTAGTGAGTGATATTACAACGTAGCAACGGTCGTGAACTGTAATAGTTTTGTTGCGTCTTTATAATTAACAAAGATTTAAAAGTTGATGTTAAATTAAAAACTGCTTAATTTCTTTACTGTTCAATTATCGTCCAGCGAAAAAATATGGAAGAAGTCATTATTAATATATAAACAGGAAATTAGAATTGTTTTTTAGGTACTTACCCATAGCGTTAAGTTAAGTTTAAGTTTACTGAATAAGTTTAATTTTATATATTTCTTCACAGATAAAACAGTTAGTATAAATAATAATTTCAAAGACGTTTCACCACGTCGTTCAGACAGACAGGGCAATAAGAAGTATGATCTGAGGACAGCGGTGTGAACATCGTAGCGCGCCACTTGTGCGCCACTTTAATATGCGTCCATACACAGCGACGCTACCTTACTGGACGACGCCATTTGTGTTTGAAAATTATCTTAACAAACAAAATAGAGATCTACGTATACTGTCAAAAATTGTATCAAGGCGAATGTCCAAAAAGAATAACGATATATTATTACATCAATAAGTAAGGCGTATTCAAAAATATTACTTAACAATTTTGTGTTCCTAAACTGTCAACCAGTAATCAGGCGCTCGGTATACGAAAGACCGCACAGGGAAAGAAGAGAGAGTTAGAAAAAAAAAGAATATGCTTTAATAGAAAAATTGTAATTTAAGTAATTTATAACACAATTTTTTTAGAAGTAAAATATGTTGGATAAATGTAATCGTCTTTAATTCTCATTCAATGACCTTCAGGTTTACAGAGAATGAATATAGTCGAGAATCTTATAAAATTCTATCAACATTGAGAGTGTGAATTCGATTTAGTGAAAATACGAAGGTCACTATTTTTCTGTTTTTAAATTAAAGATTATACATAAAAATTACGTATTTAAAAAGGCACGGTCGCGATTATCTCGTAATAAAAAATTGATTTGAAAAAAAAATTATCACTAATTTTTGTATTGCTAAAGTGTTTTATCTACAAGAATTTAACAAGTTTTAAAAGTATAAATAGTTGTTTTAATATTAATTATAACCCTTTTTACTTGTTTCCATTTTCAGTCTTTCCGGTTTGTTTTTTTTTTGTAAAATATGGATTTGTTTATATTTACAATGGGGACGTCGTGAGGAACAAGGTTTCTTAAATTATTTTTTCAACTCTAAAACAATTATTTTAATGAAATAGTAAGAAACAAGTTTCCATTTAATGTCGCAATATAAATATAAATAAAATTGCTTAGTGATATTTTCTCTCTAACGATTTTATAATGTCAGAGAAATGTCAGAGAAATAAAAAAACTTTACCTCCTGTGATTTTGCATACATTTTTTAAAACACCATCATAAAGTGCATTTTTAACAATGTCGCCCGAATTGGAAGCAAATAAAATTATCAGTTTAGTAATATTTAGCAACTATTTAGTAATTGTGTACTTAAGTGCTAGCGAGAAGATAAACATACAAATGGAACAAATTACTTTTTTCAACTCGTCCATTTCTCTTACTTTTTAATGAAATTAAATTTCAATGTACAAAAGCACTCTCAAAACTGGGTTTAATATATAAATAACTCTTTTTTTGATTTTGGGCCCAGTAACCATCCAAAAACGGATAGTCCATCCAAAAACGGATCAATAACATTAACCACAATTACATATACAGAT
This sequence comes from Druceiella hillmani, assembly GCA_039881145.1. Classification (NCBI taxonomy): domain Eukaryota; kingdom Metazoa; phylum Arthropoda; class Insecta; order Lepidoptera; family Hepialidae; genus Druceiella; species Druceiella hillmani. Next base: position 15,149,379 of record JAYKKI010000011.1, on the reverse strand, counting down.
ATATTTGCGGGTGAATCACATATTTTTAAATAGTACGTGGGATATGTAGCACTTAAGTTATATGAATCGTACTTTATGAGATATGTACGTATATGTATATACTGCTTTATCCTTAATAACTGCACTTGTTATTTGGATAACGTAACTAATGTTTGAGATAAACTGTTGACTGTGTGGAGCATGTGGTACCTGTAAATAGTACTTAAATATATTTAGCATTTTTTAACTTAATTGCGTTTATAGAGTTAACTAGCATTTTATCATTACTACCTTCTGCATTTTAATTTTGAAACATAATTATTTCACTACACTAACCACTATATCACAAATGTTTTTGTCAAACTGAAACAGGTTTAGAATTAAAAGTCTACGAAAATTGTTCTTTAAATATTAATAGATTTTTCAAAATGATACTCGTATTCAATAATATAGTTTGACGTAAATGACCTTTAAATTACAAATAGTGATGTACCAAATAAAATTCATTTAAACGTACTATGGTAAATCTCAAAATTGGCAAATATAAGAACATTGAAAAATTGCTAAATAAAGAATTAAACAAATCCACGTACACAATTAAATGAAACTACGTGATGTAGTATTATTCCTACTTTCTTCAATTTCTTTACCACGACCTAGGTTTCGTTGTATTACAACATCTTCAGGTGGGTTATTAGCAAAAATCTTGGCTAATAGCCCATCGTGGTAAAGAAATTAAAGAAAATAGAAATAATTTTACTTCACGTAGTTTCATTTGTGGACAATGAATTTCTACAAAATTAACGCCAAATATATTCAAAACCCACGTACAATAAGATAAACTTACTGTACTTATAAAAAACAATGAAAATGTACTAACTGAAACAACGACATCCAAGTGGAAGATCTAAATTAATTAGTAACCTAATTCGACGAGCAAGGTAAGAAGAACCGAAATTATTTTGAAAAATTATAACTTGCATCTAGCTAATTGCAATTCTGTGATAGCGGTTTAACTGTATAACTACAAGCTATAATAACTTGGATAAGCTATTAGCAATACTTCGTAAATATTTCTTAAACAAGAAATCAAACTGAAAAAGAGATATGCAGGATATTCATTTACCAAATATTTATAAATTACGAAAATAAAAATGATAAAAAAATTAAAGAAAATACTTTTTTCTTCAGTAATTCTAACTCGTATTTTAAAGGGTTAATACAAAAACGTAGCTTTAAATGGAACCAAATTCGGAGAATCACTAAGCTGTGACGAGAAGGTTAAAGTTAAAAAATAAACTGATGCATAACTATGAACTCACATATTAAAACTGTGTGATATCTTTCGGAATACTGGTTACTTTCTTTAGTACAAAGTAATTTTGCATTACTTTGTACTAAAGAAAGTACACATTCAAAAAATCATGGCCAATAAAGTTGTGTATAAAGAATGTGAAATATTTAAATAAATTCAGTGTTGGGTAAGGTCTTTTTGCATACAATTTTAAACTCTTCTTTAAATCATTACGGATTTTCTGAATAACATTAAGAAGAATTGTAATAAAAAATCTTGTTCAGAGCGAATTCCCATCGTATAACTGAATTCGTCCAAATTAATATTTACGACAAGAAAGATTAAAAAAATATTTTGCTTTGTAGAAAGCCAAATTTTTTTTATACATAACGGCCATGTGTGCGAAATAGCATAATGTGCAGGACACATAATGAATTAGTTATTCCGAAATTGTGGAATGGAATTAAAAACGAAAGTTATAAAAACAAGGTAACTTAGAGAAGTTGTTCCATTCGCTTAAAACCTTTCGGCCTTGTCACAAATACCGAATGTTTTGCCTCCAAACAATGGTAAGAAGCTTAATTTCCGACTAAAATTTAGTCCTTC